>WOVY01014115.1:0-45000 GCA_013436015.1 Rhipicephalus annulatus | reverse complement strand
TCTGTCCGTCCCTACATTCCCAATCCAAGACGGAGTTATGAATGTCGACAATTTGGTCCTGGCTCGCAGAACTGCAGGGGTCAGGAAACTTGTGCAAGGTGTGGTAGCCACGGCCACCCATCTGATAACTGTGTTACTACGCCTCACTGCAGGAATTGTGACGGGGAACACGCCGCATATTCACGTTCGTGTCCTAATTGGAAGAAATAAAAAGAAATAATCACTCTTAAAGTCAAAGAAAACATCCCATTCAAAGAAGCAAGACGAAGAGTGTCGCCATTTTACGGCGCAACATATGCTGATGCGGCGCGTCAAGGGGCAACGCCGCACCAGCCCTCGCCACCCCTTCGGCCAGCGCAGAGCGAGCCATCGGCTGTGGCGCCTGCCCCCAAGGCAGCAGTAGTTCAGTCTACTCCGCCTTCAAGCAAAATGAGGCCGGAGACTCCAGGGTCCGCTGGTCTCAAGGCCTCACCTCATCAGGCGAGGCCTAAAATCCGAACCACCAGCTCGCATGTGCGGGCATCCAGTGCCTCTGAGGAGGCAATGGATACAACGGTACCCTTGGTACCCAAAGAGCGGCGCGCCTCCTTTGAGCGCGCAGAGAAAAATAAAAAACCAATAACGGGGCCGGACGACCATCCTGCCACCTGAAATATCAAGCTCACTCTAACACAGGATACTCTTTGTACACACTGCAGCATCTCTCTTGTTTAAATATGCAGACAGAAATATTACAGTGGAATATCCGAGGCCTTCTTTGAAACCTCGATGACTTACAAGAACTCCTCCATGAACACAGTCCAAGAGTGCTGTGTGTACAAGAGACACATTTAAAACGAGCAAACACAAACTTTTTACGTAACTACGTAATCTTCCGAAAGGATAGAGATGATACCATGCCATCATCTGGTGGTGTAGCGGTTATAGTTAGTCAAGGTATAGCATGTACACAATTACTCCTTCAAACTTCCCTCGAGGCGGTGGCTGTCCGAGCAGTTCATCCTAAACAAACTTGTCACAGTCTGCTCTTTGTACAAACCTCTGCACTACCGTCTTGAAAAACTTCAAATCCAGTCTTTAATAGACGAACTACCTGAACCTTATCTGGTCCTTGGGGACCTGAACGCACATAATGGTCTGTGGGGTGACTCTCGCTGTGATGCATGAGGTCGTCTCATTGAACAATTCCTCATTTCATCGGGTGCTTGTCTGTTGAATAGGAAAGAGGCAACATACTCTAACCTTGCCAACAAAACTTACTCTTCCATAGACCTCAGTATCGCATCTCCTTCACTTGTACCATTGCTTCAGTGGAAAGTCATAAATAATCCATACGGAAGTGACCATTTCCCTTTAGTTTTGAGTACACCAATAATAAATGAATGTCCTCCACATGTTCCCAAATGGCTGGTAAACAAAGCCAACTGGAAACGATTTCAAAAGCTTACTCACCTAAATTGGACTGACATATGCGGATTAGGCATAGATGAAGCTGTGCAGTACTTCACGGCTTTTCTTACTGACGCAGCAACCAAGTGCATTCCACAAACATCTGGACTGCCCGGCAAACGACACGTTCCGTGGTGGAACACTGAGTGTCAGAATGCGCGAAAAGAACAGAACAGGGCATGGAGGTTGCTGCGGAACTCGCCGACAGCTGAAAACCTTGAGAACTTTAGGAAAATAAAATCTCGAGGCAGGAGAACGCGTCGGCAGGCCAGAAAAGAAAGCTGGCACAAGTTTTTATCAGGGATAAATTCATATACACAAGAGGCTAAAGTCTGGAACATGGTTTGTAGGGTAGCAGGAAGACAAGTACACTCACTCCCACTCGTAAACACACAGGGTGACAGCCTGGAAGATCAAGCGAACTTCCTCGGTGCACACTACGAGCAGGTGTCTAGCTCGTCACACTACACTGAAGCTTTCCAAAGATACAAAGCAAAGATAGAAAAGCAGAAACTAGAATCCAAGTACACAAATTACGAGGAATACAACCAATATTTCAACTTAGCTGAGCTACAAACATCACTAAACTCTTGCAATAATTCCGCTCCAGGCTATAACCGTGTCACATATGAAATGTTGAAAAACCTGCCGCTCAAAACGCGAAAAACTTTACTCTCTCTATACAATGCTATCTGGCTTTCAGGCACCATATCTGCTTCCTGGAAAGAGGCTATTGTTATCCCTATTTTGAAACAGGGCAAGGACCCTTCCTTAGTTTCAAGTTATAGGCCCATTGCACTAACCAGCTGCCGTTTGTAAACTTTTTGAAAAAATGATAAACCACCGACTTTTACATTTCCTTGAAACACACATTCTGCTCAACCAATTTCAGTGTGGGTTTCGGGAGGGTAGATCCACCACCGACCATCTGGTGCGTATCGAGGCACAGATCCGAGACGCTTTCGTCCAAAACAATACTTCCTCTCAGTGTTTCTCGATATCGAGAAGGCCTACGACACAACATGGCGTTTTGGCATATTAAGAGACTTGTCTCACCTGGGTGTCCGCGGTAGAATGCTTTCCATAATCGAGAGTTACTTGTCCAATCAGAAATTCTGTGTCCGTGTGGGCAGTATTCTCTCACAGACATTTGTGCAAGAAACGGGAGTACCGAAGGGTGGTGTACTTAGTTGTACACTTTTTATTATTAAAATGAATTCCTTGCAGCTGTCCATCCCCCGCAACATGTTCTATTCCACATATGTCGATGACGTCCAGCTTGGCTTTAAGTCATGCAACCTAGCAATGTGTGAGCGGCAGGTTCAGTTAGGTTTGAACAAGGTCTCCAAATGGGCAGAGGAAAACGGATTCCGGCTGAACCCAGGAAAAAGCACGTGTGTCTTGTTCTCCCGAAAGAGAGGCATGCACTCAGAACCCGACATTGAATTGAACGGCCAACGTCTGTCTGTGAATGCGGAGCACAAATTTCTAGGCTTAATCTTGGACAACAAGTTGACCTTCGTACCACACATAAAGTATTTAAAAACAAAATGTTTAAAAGCCATGAATGTTATAAAAGTGTTGTCACGTACTATGTGGAGTAGTGACAGGAAATGCCTCATGAACCTGTATAGAAGCCTCATTCGCACCCGCTTAGATTATGGGGCCATTGTTTATCAGTCTGCGACTCAAAGCGCTTTGAAGATGCTGGATCCCGTGCACCATTTAGGCATCCGCCTTTCTACGGGTGCTTTTCGCACCAGCCCCGTAGAAAGCCTTTACGTTGAGTCGAATGAGTGGTCGCTTCATCTGCAAAGAACTTACATGTCCTTTGTATATTTTCTTAAGGTGAAAGCAGACAAGAGGCACCCCTCATACTCTACTATTAACGATTTGTCGAGCTCCATTTTGTTTCAAAACAGGCCTTCAATGAGGCAGCCCTTCTCAGTTTGCCTGAAGGGTCTAGCTGAGGACACTGGAGTGTCACTCGAACACAGTTTAATGGCCCCTGTTGTATACCTTCCACCGTGGCAATGGCAGACTATAGATTGCGATGTGTCTTTCCTAGAAGTTACTAAACATGCGCCTATTGCCCATATTGGAACATACTTCCTGGAACTTCAACACAAATACACACGTCCTGAGTTCTTTATAGATGCCTCTAAGTCTAACTCCTCCGTGTCCTACGCTGCTGTTGGCCCTTCCTTTTCGGATGCTGGCCCTCTACATCCAGGCACAAGTATCTTCAAAGCAGAAGCTTACGCGATACTTGTGGCAGCTAAACACATCAAAAAATTACAAATACAAAAAGCAGTAATTTTTACAGACTTCCCTCAGTGTGGTAACGGCTCTTCACAGTCTTAAAAAACAAAAACAAAAAAACCCTGTCCTCGTTTCACTTTACTCCATTTTATGCACACTCTACACACTCAACCAACATGTTGTAGTGTGCTGGGTGCCAGGGCACCGTGAGATTCAAGGCAACGTTAGGGCGGATCAGCTCGCTGCATCCGTCCACAAAAGCACTGCCCCTACACCCATATCAATCCCGGCCCTTGATCTTAAGCCTTCTCTCAAACGAAACCTCAGGGACTACTGGCAGAGCAAGTGGGATACACACACACAAAACAAACTACACGTTATTAATCCACACCTTGGTCATTGGCTGCCCGTATCGAAATCGCGTCACACAGAGGTAATACTAACGAGACTCAGGATAGGACACACATACACGACACATATCTTTTGTCTGGTAGCGATCCACCATTGTGTGACAGATGTGGTGAAGAATTGACAGTCCTTCACATGTTAATCCAATGCAAACACTTAGAAACTCTAAGAAAACGACATTTTCCATTACTCTACCGACAACATATACCTTTGCACCCTGCAATGTTCGTCGGTAGGGAACCGCTTTTTAGTCATAAATCATTGTTAGCGTTTTTAACAGAAATTCATAAATTTCATATCATATACCCAGGTATTCCGTAGCACGACCTCTCTGGAGAGGTTTTTGCTGCGGAGGTTACACAAGAAAGCACTTGCCTCACGGCCCTTGGACGCAAGGGTATGAACGGGTGAGGCACTTGTGCTAATGCCATACATATCCACCATCGTCTTTATTATCACCAACTTTTGTCATCTATTCACACCACACACATCTTTCACGGCATGGTCATCATTTTATTATTTGTATGTTCTTACCCGCCTTATCGCGAGGAATTTTATGGCCTTTATGCAGCCGCTTATCACAATCATTGTCCATATTTTTAGTAAGATGAACTGGCGCTCTTTGGCCAACAATTGGCCCTTGCGCCAAAAAACACCATATATCATCATCATCTGTGGGTGGTAGTGGTACGCTATCATCCGGCGGTGGTTTGTTTGGCTGTATGCCAAGATCGCTTGAGTTAAGTCGGCAGTGAATGCCGTTCCTCTGTCGGTGATAAGGACCTCCGAGGCGCCGCGACGTAGGACGATATTTTCGACGAAGAACTTAGCTATCTCGGATGCACTGCCTTTTGGCAGGGCTTTTGTCTCGGCGTAGCGGGTGAGGTAGTCGGTAGCTACGACGATCCACTTGTTTCCGAAAGCCGACGTCGGGAACGGCCCCAGTAGGTCCATACCAAACTGCTGGAAAGGTCCGCAAGGTAGATCAATTGGCTGCAAAAGTCCTGCTGGCCTTGTCGGCGGTGTCTTGCGTCGCTGACAGTCCTGGCATGTCCTCACATAACGAGTGACGTCGGTGGTAAGACGTGGCCAGTAGTACTTTTCTTGTATCCTCGTGAGCGTGCGAGAAACACCGAGGTGCCCTGCCGTCGGATCGTCGTGCAGGGCCTGCAGGAGTTCTGGTCGCAGAGCTGAAGCCACCACAAGGAGGTACTTAGCTCGAAGCGGTGAAAAGTTTTTCTTTTGTAGAAGACCGTTTCGTAGAAAGAACGACGCAAGTGCGCGCTTGAATACCTTCGGGACTTCAGCGGTCCTGCCTTCGAGGTATTTTATTAGGGCCTTAAGTTCCGGGTCGGCCTGCTGTCGTTCAGCGAAGTCGTCGGTAGTTATCGTTCCCAAGAAGTAGTCGTCATCCGGGTCGTCGGGTAGCGGTTGGTCGACAGGCGCACGAGAGAGACAGTCAGCGTCAGAGTGTTTTTTGCCGGACTTGTAAATGACAGTAATGTCATATTCTTGAAGTCTCAGGCTCCATCGTGCGAGGCGACCTGAAGGGTCCTTCAAGGTGGCTAGCCAACACAAGCCGTGGTGGTCGCTCACAACTTTGAAGGGTTTGTCGTAGAGGTAGGGGCGAAATTTCAACGTAGCCCAGATGATGGCGAGGCACTCCTTTTCTGTTGTGGAATAATTTGCTTCTGCTTTGGATAGCGATCGGCTGGCGTAACTAATAACCCTTTCAAGTACGTCAGCCCTCTGCACAAGAACGGCGCCAAGACCTACGCTGCTTGCGTCAGTATGTATTTCTGTCTCGGCGAATTTGTCGAAATGGGCAAGTAACGGAGGCGTCTGGAGGCGATGTTTAAGCTCCTGGAAAGCGTGTTTCTGTGGCGTTTCCCACTTGAACTCCGCGTCGGCCTTGGTAAGGTTAGTGAGAGGATCGGCGATGCGGGCGAAGTTTTTCACGAACCGCCTATAATAGGCGCACAGGCCCAGAAATCGGCGCACGGCCTTCTTGTCAGTGGGCGGCGGGAAGTCGGCGATGGCGGCTGTTTTCCGTGGATCTGGACGAAGTCCAGAATTGCTGATAACGTGCCCCAGAAACAAGAGCTCCTCATACGCAAATCTGCACTTTTCTGGCTTCAGTGTGAGTCCGGACGTCTTGATGGCTTGAAGTACAGCTTCAAGGCGCCGAAGATGCTCGTCGAAACTCGAGGAAAACACGACGATGTCGTCCAAGTACACAAGGCAAGTCTGCCACTTCAATCCTACCAGTACTGTATCCATAACGCGTTGAAAAGTTGCAGGCGCTGAGCAAAGGCCGAAGGGCATCACCTTAAACTCGAAGAGGCCGTCCGGTGTTATAAACGCCGTCTTCTCTCGGTCTCTTTTGTCGACTTCGATTTGCCAATGGCCAGTCTTGAGGTCCATTGACGAGAAGTACTTGGCGTTATGGAGCCGATCAAGTGCGTCGTCTATTGATGGGAGAGGATACACGTCCTTTCTTGGGATTTTGTTCAGGCGGCGATAATCGACGCAGAAACGTAGGGTCCCATCCTTTTTCTTTAATAACACCACGGGGGATGCCCATGGACTCTTGGACGGCTGGATAATGTCATCTCGCAGCATTTCATCATTTTGCCTCTTCATCGCCTCACGTTCTCGCGTCGAAACCCTGTACGGACTCTGACGGAGTGGTCTGGCATTTTCTTCGGTTATGATGCGATGTTTCGTGATTGGGGTCTGCCGAATTTTCGATGACGACGAAAATCAATCTTCGTATTGCAGGAGCAGGGCCTTGAGCTGTTCTTGCTTATCGTTCGGAAGTCTGTGACTGACGTCGAAAGCTATGGGAGGGGCTTGGTTCCTCTGAGCAGGTTCCGCAGAATCGGCGAGGGCGAAAGCACTGGTGGCTGCGACAATTTCTTTAATGTATGCGACCGTTGTTCCTTTGTTCACGTGTTTGTACTCATTGCTGAAATTCGTGAGCATAACCGTTGCTTTGCCCCCCACAGCTCTGCAATTCCTCTTGCGACGCAAATATTTCGGGTGACCAACAGATGCTGACTGCCTTCAACGACGCCTTCCTAGTCAGGTGATTTAGGAGCGCCGACTGAAATAATGACGCTTGAGCGAGGCGGAATGGTGACTTGTTCTTCCAGCACATTCAAGGCATGGTGTCCTGACGGCGTGCGCGGCGGTAGTGCTTCTTCTGTGGATAACGTTATCGACTTTGTTTTTAGATTGATGACAGCACCATGGAGGCATAAGAAGTCCATGCCAAGGATGACATCTCTCGAGCAACGCTGTAGGACTACGAAGTCTGTAGGATAAATACGGCCGTTAATGGTGACTCTCGCTGTGCAAATTCCTGCAGGCGTTACGAGATGGACCTCCGGCTGTGCGGATTTCAGGGCCTTTCCAAGCTGTCCTAACTTTCTTTAACTTTGCGGCGAACGACCCACTGATGACAGAATAGTCGGCTCCAGTATCGACGAGAGCGGTCACACTGTGGCCGTCGATAAGAACGTCGAGGTTGCTAGTTCGCCGTCTCGCATTACAGTTAGGGCGTGGCGTCTGGTCACGGCTGCGTCGGCTTGTTCCGCTGCTTTCATGTTGCGTCGTCCGGCCACCTTCGGTAAGTGAGCTTTTGCCTTCAGGGCTTTGCCTGGTTGGTGTTGTGTTCAAAAAGCTCCGTCGCGGCGGCGTCGTCGTCGGAGGATCTTCGGTAGTTCGTCGCACAGCAACCGCACCTCCATTGGTTGCTGCCCTTAGTTTCCCGGATACGGGCTAGGATACCGGCCCCGCGTTGGGCCAGAGTACTGCCGGAGGTGCGGTGACATGCGGCGGCTGGGCGACGGCGAATGGGAAGGACTTCGTGGTGTCCATTGAGTTGCTGCCAGGTAGTCGGCGATGTCACGTGGCCGATCTCCTGGCTGCGGACGCGGTGCATTGACGGCGAAGCCACGCAGTCCCATCTGTCGGTACTGGCAACGGCGGTATGTGTGCCCGGCCTCGCCACAGTGGTAGCAGAGTGGTAGGTGCACGCCAAACGTCCGTTTTTCTCGGTTTATTGCGCTGGCCCGCTGGGGAACGGTAGGACGTCGGTGGGGGTGGTGGCGGCGGTGGCGTCTGGCGATGGAAGTGCGACGGGGCGGCGTTTTGGCGTGGACGGGGAGGAGCGTTGTGGCGCACTGCAGCGGCGTAGCTCATAGTTTCTGGCTCGGGCGGCGGTGTTTGGGGAATTCGGAGCGATTGCCGGACTTCTTCTCGCACAATGTCGGCGATCGAATCCACTTGCGCCGAAGGCAACAGTTTGCGCAGCTCTTCCCGCACGATCGCTCGGATCGTTTCACGTAGGTCGTCGGAGTCACTGGCTTGAGCAGCAGCGCATTCTGGAGTCAGGCGACGATTATACTGTTTGGTGCGCATGTCCAGCGTTTTTTTCAATGGTGGTTGCCTCGGATACAAATTCTTGAACGGTGTTCGGTGGATTACTCATTAGTCCCGCGAAGAGCTCCTGTTTGACCCCTCGCATGAGGAAACAAACTTTCTTTTCCTCAGGCATGTCTGGGTCACCGTGACGGAATAGGCGGGTCATCTCCTCTGTGAAAATTCCAACCTTTTCATTTGGTAGCTCAACCCGGGTCTCGAGTAGAGCAGCGGCCCTCTCTTTGCGAGCGACGCTCGCGAACGTTTGCAGGAATGCGCGGCAGAAGACATCCCACGTTCGGAGCGTGGACTCCCGATTCTCTAGCCAGGTCCTTGCGGTGTCTTCCAGGTAGAAGTACACACGACGGAGCTTTTCCTCGTTGTCCCAGTGGTTGATTGCGGCTACACGGTCGTATGTTTCTAGCCAGGTTTCCGGGTCTTCAAACGATGAGCCATGGAACGTTGGTGGTTCCCTGGGTTGATAAATGACGATCGCGGGCTGGGACGCTCTGGTTGTCATTGTCGCTGCAGTCGAGGTCATGGTCTTGGTGTTCCGCGTCTTGTCTTGTAGAAGGCCGTACTCCGGTGGGAGACCTTGTTGTCGGTGGCTTGTTCGCTGCTCTTGGTTGGCGTCGGTGTCTTCTCCGCGACGGGGGCTAGGTTCACGGCTTGACGGGTGCGTCTGGTACATGAACGAAGCAGCACCTTCACCAGATGTCACGGGGTCGTGACGTGGCCGAAGACAGGAAACTTCGTGTTGGGATTTAACTGTTTATTTGGGCGAACCTGTGCCCGGTAAAGGAAAAGTCTAATTACAGCAGCAGTCTTGCACAGATAGCAGTCTCGGACTGATAGCGGCGAACACCAAGACCATGACCTCGACTGCAGCGACAATGACAACCAACTTCACTGCTTGTCACTTCACTTCACTGCTTCACTGCTTGTCAATGACAACTTCGCTGCTTGTCAGTTGTTGATCGAAGGCGTCGGCCTTCGATCAACAACTGACAAGCAGCGAAGCGCGTCGGCATTTATACCCTTGCCGTCGAATGTTCTAGCGTTATCGCTGGCGGTGGCGTAGGTTCCAGAACAATCTGTACCGTTCGCACAGTGGGCGTGATCTTATCGAAATGATTTACTACAGTCCGGAACCTTCTCGGAACCTGCAGGCGCGGTTTGCACCGAGAATCGTGTGGTGTTTCGGAACGATAACAAAAACTTGGGAAATGGAACGTGGCATTATGATGAATATATGATCAGAAGATGTGAGGTGACTTTACTTGGAGGGTTCAATGAACGGACGGATGGCCAAACCTACAGACATGCGAACGGACGGGCAGACAGACCGACGACAGACGGACGAACGTACGCATGGATGGGCGGAAGAACGGACGGACGGTTAGAAGCATGGGCTGACGCTCGGGTGAACGTACGAAAGGACGCACAAATGAAAGCACGGACGGATGGACAGGCGGACGCATGGATCGACGGACATATAGACGCACGGACTAACACATGGGTGGACGGACGGACGGAAGCAATAACAAACGCATGAATGGAAGTAAGGGCAGACTGATGGACGCTTCGACCCACTCATCATTCTGTGGATATGCTGTGATTTTTGGCATACATATTCAACAATATTTAACAACGCCGTCTTATTACGCAACAAGTGATAATATATTGGCGCTAGACCCAGCAACAGCGCACCAACAGTGGGTGTTAACACTTCGTTTCGACGAAAGAAATTTCTGTGTGCTAATGCGGGTCCTCATGCCATGTCGGACTGTAAGCTACCCTTCAAACGCTGGCGCTGTCGAGGGGCATCATAACCCTTAGTTGTGCTCACACTTGCAGAATTTTTTGTTAATCTGGGAAGTTCTAGCCATCAAAAATCCATATTTTGCACTGAACATGGTCAAGGCTATGGTCATTTTTTAGTTCAGGTAAACGCCCTTAACTTGGTAAAGAATCATAAGAGTATTCATCTTCTTTTACATGCAAAAGTTGTTTCACAACTGTTTCTTAACAAGTAAAAGTGTTTAAACAGTAAGATATTTATTATTTTAGTGCAGCTTCTTGTTATCTTGCCGAACTCACAAAATATTTAGTAAAATTTCCATTCAAGCAGCTCGCAATATTTGGTGGAGTTTTTTTTTTCTGACAAATAACAGAGCGAAGTGCAGTACTATAGTTCTACACCTGTCCCTCCTAGCCATCTCCCCTTAAACCGAGACATCGATTAACATTAGCCTTGGCAGAATGCCAGAAAATGCAAAAGAGCGGCTAGTTGGGCTGGTTGGTATCGCATTTTTGAAAGTAATATACTTTATAGTGCCCAGGGAACGAAGATAGTGCAGAGTACACTCCTATCTGTTTCTTTTCTCAAACGTTGCCTGCGCTCTATGAACGTGTATTTCTTTTAGAAATCACAAAACAATGCCGCACAAAGAGCCCGTAATTTGTCATTGGTTGCTTTGATGAGTGGGATCTGCCAGAATATTTTGTTTCTGTCCGACGGCTGGCAGAATAATATGAAATTTATCGCGGTTTCTTGAATCGCATCACAAGAGCGTAAATTGGTACCATTCAGTCAGCAAATGAATCCGTAAGAGCACTACTGTCGTCAATTTTATCACCACGGCTCCAAATGAAGGCCAATAGTCAATTTTTATATTTAAAGGTGAAGAACAGTGCGCACACTAAGATCAGCGTGATGTCACAATTTTCATTTTTTTCATGATTTGGCAGCACTGGCACACAGAAATTTTCTGACATTCATAGTGTTAATTATCTGGTCTATTGTATCACTGGGCGCATCGTTTTCGCAGATTAAAAAGTACGAAAGCCCTTGCAGGTGCCGTCTAAACTTCCAAGAGCATGCCGATTGTGGAGCGAACGAGTATTCGGTGTCACCAGCTACATTTTTTTTTGAACATTTTCTTGCTCATTTTTGTTCTGGCGCAGATGCGGGCGCTTTCATTTTTGTGAAAGCTCTGTTTGTGATTGTTTCCTCAACCAACGTTTGTGTCGGGTATTGGTTGTTCCGTGGACAGCGGCACTTATTGCCTACCCCTTCCGATTTAGTTAAATTGTGCGTCTTCTTCAACTTCCGAAAGACCACGCCAAACTTTACGTGCTTATTCAAACTAGCAGCTTGAGGAAACTGTGATGTTATTCGGTAACATGTACCACTGGTACGTTCATACTGTTGATCATTATATATTTTTTCATAACTGATGCAACTTGACTCAACAGATATGGCTTTTTGCATTTGTTTTAGATGCAAAGCAGCTCTTTGACTAGCCTGGGTAACCCTGTGGCTCCACACCAGGGTGGTTGCAAGTAGGCCGCGCCTTCTCTCGCGGTGCGCACGCTTGACGTCACTCTCTTCCTAGCATGTCACCGCTCGCCACAAGTCACTTGCTTCAGCTTCTCCACCCCTCGCAACGCTCGAGCCCACTCCTCACGTCAGCAGCATCGCCTCACGCGCGCCCCCTCTGTCATCTGTCGGCGATAAGAAGCCGCAGGTAGGCCGGCTGCGCACACTCGCGTGCTGTTGTCTAGCCCAGCCATGGTCCTGGGGCGCCGGCATTGCAGACAGCGCTGCTGCTTGCCGCGCGATCACGCCGACGGGCGGGACGCAGCTGGGGCATGCCTCACGCTAGTGTGCGCGTACCTTTCCCCGCCGTTGCCGGCGTTGTGGGTTAGCGAAGGTAGGCAGGTAGGTAAAAAACATTTATTTCAGAAAAAGTCTACTAGAGAGTGCCGACGTGGCCCATCGGCGTGCTAGAGTGGCAAGACCCTATTCCGGGACGCCAGTGGAGCTGGAAGCTGCCCGTGCGCGCTCGACCAAGGAGCGTTGCGCAGCCAAGGTAGAGCAGCCGAGCAGGTGCTCCTCCCAAGCCTCTCTAGTTGGGATAGGAAAAGGGGATGAGAAAGGGACGGGCTAAACTGGGCACGACGCTACGACGTGATATGTGTCGGCGAGGACATGACAGGTCGAGCAGGTGCCATTGATTTCCGGCAGAAAGTGCCTGGCGACCGCCGGACTGATAAAGGTGTTCGTCTGCAGGCGGCGTAGCAGTCGTTCGTCCGCTTTCTCCAAACCGCGTGCGGGGTCCGGGTAGAGGCGGCGCGAAGCCCGCTAATAAGCCAAAATTTCGCGAAAGCGCTTCAGGTTGGTATTGCTAGATTCCGTCTCGGGACATGGAGGGGCAACGGCCCGGACAGGAGAAGCGCGGGCAGCGGCATTTAGCGCCTCGTTGACGGGCAGGCCCGAGTGGCCTGGGGTCCGGACTATACGAATGGGATGAGGGTTAAAGCGCAAAGAGGCTGCCTGTAGTAGGCTAGCCACCAGCGAGGCAATGGAACCCTGAAGGTACTGAGGACAGGCCGAGCGCGAGTCCGTCAGGATGGTGCGTGAGGCAGGGTGAGAGGCGGCCAAAGCTATGGCAACCTCTTCAGCGTGCGTTACTGTGTCTGCTCGAAAGGAGAGGCCATCGACCTGTTTGCCCTCTGTAATCACGGCAGCCGTGAAGTGACCCGAGGGGGAGGGACACGAGGCGTCCTCGTAGAAAACACCAGGACAATCGGAGTGTCGCGTTGAAGGGCCGCGGCGCGTGCTAGTCTACGGCCAGGATGAAGTCGGGGTTCATATTACGGGGTAGAGGTTCCACCCATAGCTTTTGACGCCAGAGCTCTGGTACCGGCTGCAGAGGGTCTTGGTCAGATATCGGGTTAAGGCCAAGTCTGTGTAGAAGACGGCGCCCTGAAGGCGTCTGCGACAGTCGATTGATTTGGTTAACGCGATGAGCTTCGCGCATCTCTGCAAAGGTGTTGTGTACCCCCAGAGCCGTGAATCGGCTGTTGGAAGTTGCAATAGGTAGGTACAGAGCGCGTTTGTATACTGAACGAAGAATGACGTCCAGCTGGTGCTCGTGTCGACGACGCAGGCGAAGGTAAGGCAAGGTGTAGAGGACACAACTGGTCACAAACGCGTGGGCCAATCGGAGGGACTGAGACCCACGAAGGCCGCCGCGCTTGGTATCATGCGCCGTATCACTCGCCGTATCATGCGGCTCACCTGTTCGCTGGTGCGTCTGAGGCCTGCTATTGTGCCCTTTGCATCCAAGGACTATGTGAGGTGAAGGCCAAAAACCCGAATATTTGGCACTGACGGGACGGGCCTGGACGGAAGAAAAATTTGAGGCGGCGGTAGCGGAGAGACTGAAAGAAGAGCCGATTTAGCTGGAGAGCACTCCAGGCCGCATGAACCAGCGTAGGTGTCCACCAGAAGGGCAGCCTTTTGCAGGCGTTCTTCGATTTGCGCTAAGGAGCCGGTGTTAGTCCAGATTGTGATATCGTCCGCATATAGTGCGTGTTGTATTCCCTCGACCTCGCTTAGAAGAGAAGGGAGGTTCATCATCGCCAGGTTAAAAAGCAGAGGAGACAGGACTGCCCCCTAAGGTGTACCTCGCGTGCCTAATAAGTACGAGCCGTGTTCGGTAGAATTAAGGCGAATGAAGACGGTGCGGTGTGATAGAAAGGCGCGAAAGTAGTTGAAAGTCTTCTGCCCGCAGTTTGTGGTAGACATGTTAGTGAGTATAGTGCTGTGTTTGACGTTGTCGAACGCCCCGCGGAGATCGAAAGCGGGCACGGCTTTATCGTTATGGTGCATAGCAGTCGGCTCTATGATATCGTGTTGAAGTTGGACCAGGACGTGCTGCACCGACAGATGCGGGCTAAAGCCAAACATCGTGTCGGCAAAGGTCCTCCTGGCCTCCAAATAGGCGGAACGGCGTTCGCGAACCATGGTTTCCATGAGTTTGCCTGCACAAGACGTAAGTGAGATGGGTCTCAGTGCCTCGATACTAACGGACTTTGCCGATTAGGGTATGAATGTCACGACCAATGTGGTTCATTCCGTTGGAAGCGGAGAGCCGTCTCATATCGAATTTATAAGGTGGGGTAGCGAGAGGCGTGCTTGGTCGGGAAGATTTGCCAGGAGCGATACTGTGATTCCGTCGCATCCAGGGGCCGTGCCCCGTCGCATTTTTGTGAGTGCAAATTGTAAATCAGAAAGCGTGTATGGGGCGTCGAGGTCGGTGTTAGGGGCGCCGGAATACGTATATGCTGGGCCTGCGGGATCAATTGTGCGGCAGATGTAGCGGTCACAAAGTTCTCGCGCGAGTTCATCCGTAGTGCCCTGAAAGGCATGCGGAGCACGGTGGAGCTGGCGTTGCGTTTCTCCCCTGGTGGTCGAGGAATCGAGAAGGCTTCTAAAGAGTCGCCACGCACTCTTAGAGCTCATCTGGTTTGCAGCCTTCGAACAGGTGTCTGCCCAGTTATCATCGGAAAGTTGTGCAGAGTATGCGGCCGCCTCTGCGGTGAGCGCCTCAACGCGAGCGCGAAGTTTCCGATTAAGTTTGTTGCGTTTCCAGCGCCTTACGAGCCTTCGGCGAGCGTGCCAAAGATGTAGGAGGTGTGGATCGATTGCAAAAGTCAAATTAGAGGTTGCATGGGTGCGAGTGTTCGCTTGTTTCATATGGAGGGCGTATGATGCCCATGCTGCATATTCGGTCGAGGAGAGGACGGCGGGGAATGGTTGCATTCTGAACTGAGTCCAATCGGTGAGACGGGCTTGGCCCCAGTGTTGGCGCATTTTCTGCCGTGGTGTGAACCAAATGCGGAGTAAAAAGTAATCGCTGCCTAGGGTTTCGCTGAAATTTTCCCATGTAGCATCGCGGATGTGACGGGTGAGGGAGAGGTCGGGGCACGTGTCTCGCGTGACCGAGTTGCCGGAACTCGTGGGTTGTGCCGGATCGGTAAGAAGCGTGAGGCTCAGCGAGGAAATGAGCTCCTTGAGCTCTCTGCCCCGGGCCTTTTCGTAGTGGTAACCCCAGTGAGGGCTGGGGGCATTAAAGTCCCCGACAATCTCCAGTGGTTGTCGGGCCGCTACACGCAGCGCCCGATGGAAGAGATGCGCAAACGAAGCCCTCGCAAGGCGAGGGGGACAGTACACGTTTAAGATATGTATTGATGGTTGGCCCCTCCGCTCAGACAGCACTGATATCATGCAGTAGTCGTAAGGAAGATCCAGATCGAGGTCAATCTGTATAGCCGTGTAAGCTTTATGCACGAGGAGGCATGTGGTGGTGCCGCCTACATAGGAGCAGTAATCGGAAAGGGATGGAGCAGGGCCAGATTCTTGGAGCGCCCAGACGGCCGGCTGAGAGCCAAGTGAGCTGAGGAAAAGGGAAAGATGTGAACGCTTTCGCCTGTTCCCGAAGCCTCCAGGGTTCCACTGTATGATCTCGAATTTAGACGCAATGTTTGAACGGGACGTACGATTGGTAGCCATCGTGACTGTCTTAGATTTTATATTTGGTCCTCCATGTCCCGCTCGGAATCCTTAGAGGCAGGGAGGGGCACGGAAGCCGGATTGTCCGACGGCGGGGTGGTGGTAGCCACCTTACGACGACGCCGTGGAGCTGTACCCTCACTGCTCACCGAGCAGGGGCGGAAACGCGATGCCTTGGGTTGAAACTGGGTGATTGCCCAGGCTTGAATAGCCTGGGTAACCTCTACTACTATGCGTTGGACAGAGAAGCTAGTGAAGAGGTGATTAATCGAAGCTTCGACGCGCGTAAGGCGTTCCTCTATGCGCTGGGCGCGCTCCTCGCTAGGGAGAGTTTCGTTAGCGGGCAAGAGAACCTGAGGTGCCCCAGGAGCCTTAAGAGCTTCTGGAGTAGATGCGGCACCGGTTCTGAGTGCTGGAGTACACATGGCTGCTTGAACCGGCGGTTTGATGGGAGTGGACTTAGCGCGAGGACTAAGCTTGGACGTAGCTGGCGTAGCTGCCTGGACAGAGGAGGCAATACCGGATGGCCTTGCAGTACACTGTTGTTGGGGTTGAAGTCGCTTATTTAAAAGTTCGAGTTGTTTAGTTAAAAGAGAATTTTGCTTTTGAAGTGCCACAACTTGCTGGCGAAGGGCCGCAACTTCGGGAGAAGGAGGATCGAAAGAAGGGGGTGAGAGAGGCTTAGAAGCAGCATTCCCTGCCCAACTGCTCACCTGAGGTACCGCCGCTGGTGCTTTGAGCGGTGGGAATGCCTTAGTGTCGGCGTGGAGTGGTGGAGCCGACTGATGCAGGTTGGTGCCGCTGTCTGGCTGTGACGAACATGGGGTGGTCCCTCGAGGAGATGTTGAGGGCTGCTTGCGTTTTCGATATTTTGCCGTGCAGCCACTGGTCCCAGTCTCATGGGCGCCGTGGCAGAGGCGGCACTTGGGGTTGGCAGTCCTGGGCATTGAGACCTGCAGGTGCGGGGGTTCCACATTTGGCACAATGGGTTGGAGCGGGCTGAGGACACTGAGGTGGTCGATGACCGATGGTACCGCACTTGGTGCAAACAGGGACCGTTTTGTTGTAGGCGCGGATATACGTCGCCACGCAGTGGTAGAAAAGGAAGCGGGGTAACTTCATGCCCTCGAAAATCACCACCGCCACCGCAGAATCTCCGAGTTTGCGGACCGCGAGGATAGTAACTCGAGGCCAATGCAGTTCTGACTGTATATTCTCCGGGCTTTCAGCAGGGTTTATGTTGATGACGCCCTTGCATGTATCCCCTGGTGCCTTGGCGTGGCCCCGAACGGGCAGCTGCTGATCCCCCACTTGCAGCTGGAAGTCCCCGAGGAGTCGCTGTGCCATAGGCAAAATGGTGGTGCTACAGACCAAGATATTTTGTTCCCAGATCGGCCACACTTGAATTTGTGTGGTAGTCCGGTCGCCGGGGTAGCTGTGGATGGCGTCGCCCGCGCGATCGGCCGGGATGACTCTGCGTAGCTCGCAGGGAACGCGAGGTTTCACTACTACGATGTAGTCGTCGCGAGAGAGGTGAAGAGTCTGACGCGGACGCCACTTGCGTTGCTTCGCTGGTTGCGAGGACGGAGCAGAGGTAGGCAAACCACCGGAGGGATGGCGCGCCAGCGTTCCTTGCAAGGCTGGGGAATGGCGGCCCACTGTGGCGTCTCGTTGTTGTTGAGACGCAGACTTCGATTTCGCTTGCTTGCGTTGTCACAGTCTCACCATGTCGTCGAGGTATTCGTCCTCTGATGGCATAGGGTTTACGGAGGATGAAATCTTCATGGACAGTACTTGGCTTGAGGTAGGGTCATAGCCCGTAACCAGGTTAGTGGCCGCCATCGCCGGGCTAATAGCCCTTAGCGAGGCGGCGTTGTAGCCGGGAGTGAAGGACGTCCCTCAAGTTGTCAAAACTGGACCCAACTGGACGAAGATGTTGTCTAGGCGAAGCGGAGAACTTGGCGGTGACGATAAACCCAAGTTTCACGGGTACCAGGGTGGATGTCCGCAGAAATAGCAGAAAATCTACGGAGGCGATGTGGAGTGAGTCCGTCACCATCGAGCGCTCGCAGCGCCTCCCCCCCCCCCTTAGCGAAGCTCATCGCGTTCGCCAATGGCGACGTCACGTCTGGCACACCGATAATGCGCGAGCCAGGGCAGCCGAACGCAAGCGCCGGCAATGGAACACCAACGACACCGACGAGGTCCGAGTCAAAAACGCCGATCGCGTTTGAGAATAGAGATGGCGCGCGGGTAACACCGATAAGATTTGAGCCGAGGAAGCCAAGCGCAAGCGTGTTCAACGCGTCTCTCCTCCCGCGTCTTTGCGTTTCAAACAAACGCTTACTCGAGTAAACGCTACACCGACTTTCGCTTCAAACCGTTCTTCCAGCACCCGCGTCGACACCCGTTTCAACGGGGTCAACGGCGTGCGCACCATTGCTGCTTCGCATCCCATCAAGGTGCCCTTCGGAGAGATGGCCCATTTTTTTTAAATGCAAAGCATTTCTTAGCAAACTTCGGCGACTTTGAGCGTATCTATCTATCTATCTATCTATCTATCTATCTATCTATCTATCCGTCTGCGACTTTTAGCTCCCCTGGCCGATTCGATAGTGGTACCAATACCAAACTTGGTATGACATAACATGACTGTATGAAGAACATATTTGACTAACCATAACATTAAAATTATGAAATGCATGTCATTAAAGTTGTGATTTACATATCATGGTCCTGCAGCTCTTGCTGTGATTTCGTTCGCATGACATGTTGAAAAACTGGTATGGTGTGACAAGATTGCATGGTGAACACAAGCGACAGAGTCTAATATAGAAATCATGACATGCGTGTCATGTAACAGCATGACTACGTTCCACGCTCATGATACGCTCGCGGCCGTTTCGCCAGCGTCACATATACCGAATTTCGTATTATGGTACGTGAGTAGATGACGAAGGTAAGGGACTGGTGCAAACATGATATTCATGAGATGCGTGTCATGTAATACCACGACTACATGCCATGTTCATGGTGTGCTCGCAGCAGTTTCGCTAGCTTCACATGTACCAAACTCGGTATTACGCGACGCAAATGGATGACGAAGGTATGTGACTGGTGCAAACATGGTAATCTTGCGATGCGTGTCATGTGAGATCATGACTACATGCCACAGTCAAGACGCTAATACATTTCCCCGTGACGCGGTTCGCGTGCTCGCCGGCGTTCATTTCGTCGCATCACGCCGGCGTTGTACCGCCAGGCGCCAGTCCTGCCATATTCTCGCAGGCACGCGCCGCGCTATGTTGCTTTAATGCATGCGCGTTTCAACCCGTCCGGCGTCCCTCCTTCATGAAAACAGAGAGACGAAGTGTTGTCTGGGTAACGCATCAGCGCGAAATGCAGCATGTCGCATTTCACGCCGGTCGCCATTGGGCCGTGCCGACGGACGCTTGTCGCGCTTGGCGTAGAGTGCTCGCGTTTTGCTACCGAGCGTCGCTGTGCCCAGCGTGCGCGCGTGTCAACGCTACATTGGAGTATATTGGGCCCTTCATGATGCGCCAGCGGACGTTTTTCTAGCACCACATACACCAATTTTAGTGTTACGTGACGTCAATGGATGACGAAACATATGACTGGTGCAAACATGATAATCCTGATGCGAGCGTGGTACGACAACATACCACGCTCATAGCGCTCTCGCGGCCGTTTTGGTAGATCCACATAAACTAAATTTGGTATCACGTGACGTGAATAGATTACGATGGTAAACGACACTTTCAAACATGATAATGATGACGCGGAAGTCATGTACAGCATCATTTACCTCCACCTCGTAACGTTGTGCTGATTTTAAAGTGACATATCAACTTTTGTCATTCGTGCTTCGCATATCATCGATTCCTACTGAACGTGGGATCTGCCTTTTTTTCATATTTGTGCTCTTTCACGCACCTTTGCATAGCTTAACCAATATCATATGCATAAAGTTGTATATGTGTGCCTATGCTTTTGTTTTCTCTTTTGTTACGCAGATGATGACATGACAGATGGTAAGTAAAATTGTCCACGAACGACAAGCTAAAACCTTATTTGTATTTACTTCAACATGAAACGTAAGGTAAAAATATTTTGCCTTCGTGGTTGTCCTATGCCTGCGAAATTGCTTTTTCGGTGTGATAACTTCATACAGTTCCCCTAAACATTTTGCCGCTGCGCTTCAGATCATTATAAATTCAGAGGGCGGGACGAGATCTAGGCATAATTATTGAGTGGAAATTGTGGAGCGGGGCTGGCTCTCTCGCTGGTCCTTTTCGGATCTGCACTAGGACACCGAGAACACAAAGGACGCTCTACTTCTACCCAATAATCACATCAGTTTCAGTTCAGTTTATTAAGCTTAAGGGCTTCCCGAAGGAAGCATTACATAAGGAGTGGGTTACAACTTCTCACATATACATTTCATATTCATTAGTTATATGCTGCTGATACAATGATTGGCAGGTGATGGCGGCAATGTCAGCAGGAAGGCCGTTACAGTATTTGGCAGTTCGGGGGATGAACGAAGCGTAGAAGTGAGCATTTCGGGGACGTGGGCGCGCGACCTGCTGCAGATGACTGGTGCGGTGAGAAATGCGTGCAGCGGATACGATGTATGGCGCTTGACTGAGGGTGCCGTGAAACAACTTGTAAAAGAGCATGAAATTTGAAATACGTCGACGATCACAAAGCTTAATTAAACCGGAATGTGCCTTAAGTGCTGGAATGCTGATATTGTACGAGTATTTTGAGAGAATGAATTGGGTAGCGCGATTTTGAACAGCTTCAAGTAGGTCCATAAGATATGATTGATGTGGGTTCCAGATGGCCGATGCATACTCCAGTTTTGGTCTCACGAGGGATTGGTAAGCGAGCAATTTGACATGTTTTGGGGCCTGACGAAGATTACGCCTCAGGAAACCTAGCGTCCGGTTTGCTGATGATATGATATTAGAAATATGAGCGTGCCAGGACAGGTCGTTAGAAAGAGTGATTCCGAGATATTTATAAGAATGGACATTCTCGAGAAGCGTGTTTTTGATTTTATAAGAAGGTGCTATGGGATGACTGCTGCGAGAAAATGGCATAGCTTTGCACTTATTTGTATTTAGGGTCATGAGCCAATCGTTACACCAAGTAGTTATGTTGTCTAGGTCTTTCTGGAGAGCAGTTTGATTGTGGCTGTCATAAATGGTACGGTAAATGACACAGTCGTCCGCGAACATTCTAATGTTAGAAGAGACATGCGAAGGTAAGTCATTAATATATAATCCGAATAAGAGGGGGCCAAGGACAGATCCTTCAGGAACGCCAGATGTTACTAGTACTGGGTTAGACAAGTGATTATTGATAGCTACGGACTGGGAGCGGTTACTAAGAAATTCAGTAATCCATTTGAAGACATCTGGGTGTAAGTTAAGTTTTTTTAACTTGGATAATAGGTGCTGGTGAGGAACCTCATCAAAGGCCTTGCAGAAGTCCAGGAAAATGACGTCAGTTTGCACATTGATATCGAGATTAGTATGAATGTCATGCAGAAAAATGGCAAGCTGCGTTTCACAAGATAAACCCTTGCGAAACCCATGTTGAGCGGGATGAAAAAAGTTGTTCGAGTCAAGAAACTTCATGATAAGAGAATAGATGACATGTTCCATGATTTTACAAGGAATGCTCGTTAATGAGATGGGACGGTAGTTTATCGGGGAGTCTTTGTTACCTGATTTATGAACTAGAACTACCTTCCCAACCCTCCAGTCATCTGGAATGAGACCTAAGGAAAGAGACTGGGTGAACAGCAATAATGAATAGGCTGGGACAATGCACTTCGTGTTTTTCAAAATTTTCGCATTAATTTAATCTATACCAGAGGAGGATGTACACTTCATTTTGTCAATGATAGCGCTGATTCCGCTTACATTAAGAGTGATGGCTGGCATTTCAGAACTTATACAAAACGATGGTGAAGCGGGAAGTGCGTTTGACTCGTGAGTAAAGACGCTTGCAAAAGCGGAGTTGAACACGTTGGCGCAATCGGCATCCTTAAGAATTTCGTTGGATTCGTTCTTTATTTGAATAGTCTGAGTGTCACTAGGGTTTACAACTTTCCAAAATGGCCCTGGATTTGTAACTAATATGTTTGGTAGGTTGGTATTGTAAAATGTGTGTTTAGCTTGACGTAATGCGTGTAGGTAGTTCTTTTCTGCTTCATAATATTTATCCCATGCACAAGTACGCCCAGGTTTCCTGGCGGAGCGATAAAGGCGTTTTTTTCTTTGTTCCAGGCGTTTTCAGGCAGTTGTAAACCAAGTTTTTTGCTGGGAGGAACGAAAACTGATTTTCGGAATAAATTTGTCTGTTAGCTCCGCTAGTTTATTTTTGAAGCGTGTCCAATTGCTACCCACAGAATGTTCACAAAAGGTTGACTGGAATACGGGAAGGAATTGAGTCATGGCATTGTTAATGTCTTGATAGTTACCTTTGTCGTAAAGACGTATTGTTTTCTCGAAGGTATTTCACGCTGATGGAGTGAATGAGAAGACAGCATGGATGGGTTTGTGGTCGCCTATTTCAGATAAACACATAATGGACGAAAGGCTGTCGGGGAAATTGCTTAGTACAAGATCTAGAACGTTAGCAACTTGTTGGGTAACCCAGATGGGTTCTGATGCTAGCTGAGAAAGGTTGAAGTTTAAGCAAAAATCGACAAAATTTCGCGTCTCAATGTTCCCTGGCGCTGAAGATGATTGCGGGTTACACCAGCCAATGAGTGGAAAATTAAAATCACCGAAGAGGACGAGCTGTACGGTTGGGTGTTCTGTCAGTAGCTTGCTTACGATTTCGTTAAGCTGGTAACTGAAATCGGAAGTGGCACTAGGGGGCCTGTATCGAACACCGAGTAAAACTTTTTTTGGAAGGGTATGTATTTGTACCCATAATGTTTCCAGGCTTGATCAAATGCTTATTGGCGAGCATGGGAGATGCTCGCGCAATGTTATTAGTACACCACCGCCACGAGTACTTGTGCGGTCTTTTCGAAAAAGGCAAAAATTTGGCAAGTCTGTTAGAACTTCGTGATCAGTGACATCGCTACTCAGCCACGTTTCAGTCAGTAGCAGTATATCGCTACCGGTTGATAAAACTCGGCTTGACACCAAGTCACGCTTCGGAAGGAAACTGCGCACGTTGGCATAGATTATCGAAAGTGACACACGGTTAGTGGAGCAATCAGTAATTTTCCGTTTGCCATTGGGTAGCTGCTATGTGACTTCCTTGACTCCGTTAGAAGCAGCGTCAAAAATATATTTCTTAGAACCGATGAATAAGGTTTGGAAGCGAAGCGAATACGCGACTCCTTTGTTTTTAGCAAATGCTAGAAGATGCCTGCGTGAATTGCGAACTTGCGGCGAGAAATCTTCACCGATACTATAACTAGTGTTCTTAAGCATACGTCCTCTCGAAAGGATATTTGTTTTAGTATCATGGTACGCAAATTTAACTATTAGAGGGCGACAGTGGTTGGGCGAGTAACGACCAACGCGATGTGCCCGTTCGATTTCTTTTGGGTCGATGTTTACCTGGAACCTCTCACGCCACAGATCAACAATCAGACCTTCTGCGTCAGCAGTGGTTTCGGGGCTGGAAGACTCGGGAATGCCATAGAAAATTAAATTGTCCCGTCGTGATCGATTATCAGCATCCTCAATACGTGCTTTCAGCTTAGAAATACGATGCGCGGCTTCTTCATTAGCAGTGCGCATCGCCACCATTTCGCTTCCGATAGGCGCAAACGTCTGGTAGTGACTTTCATGGGTACTTAATCGTTCACTCAAGTCCGCTATACTTTTGCCGGTAGTGATTGTCTGGGTTTTTAGGCCCTGAATTTCGGTAATTAGCAGGTTCTGACCCATGGATAGCTTTCTCAATTAGGTTAGTATGTTTTCAGAATTGTTAGGACCAGGATTTGTTTCGACATTGCCGGCCAGAATAAGCAAGTCGCACATTACATGCAAACACTCAACAGCAATGGTAATACAGCAATGTGGGCTCGGAAACTGTACCAAAAGATAGTTACTAGATTTCTTAGCAAATAAAGCGTAAGGTTCACCAACCTGCATTGCAAGAGCAAAAGGTTTAGCACAGTGCGCAAAGGCACTGTCACCGGGCCCACAAAGCTGCGGCGAAGGTTATGCGCTCTTTATGTACACTGGGTGCGCTGCCGTTGATGACGATGGGGCTTGCTATCCTTGACTAAAGACCGGAGGCCACCCTGGCCACGCTCGCTGCGGCGATCTGTCCGAGTAGGGCGCATCGCCGCTAAAGAGAACTGGATAGTTTCCCGGCTCTTTTGCTTGAAATTTGGCCACACACCCGGCTGAGGCGACTGTAGCTGCGTTGTCTATCACAGGCAGTAGTATCTGCGCGGCGACGAAGCTGACAATCTGCATTGCAAGAGCAAAAGGTTTAGCACTGGGCGCAAAGGCACAGTCACCGGGCCCACTCATGATTGCAGAATAGAGTGCCATAGCATATCTGTCCTAGGCTTCTGCTGTGAATAATGTCTTCTTTGTATCACTGCCAGGCAACTTAGGTTCTCTACAGTGCTGGCCGCTTACGCAGCGCTTTCGCGCATTGCACTAAAACATGGCCTAGGAGCCTACCACCGAGCAACGGTTCTGTACTGTCTCATTATTCTGTACTGTCTGATGAGAAATTTGTATAACGGGGGGCTAAAAGAGCGGCGGCAAACAGCAAGTGTGTGACGGGCAGATCAAACATGGCCAAAATGCTTTGATTTGGGCGAGCTGGCCTTTCTTTAGAGGATACATAAAACACGCAAATGATGAGAACACATCAAATATCTGTTCTATGCATAGATGTATCACACGGAAGGGGGGCAAAAGGGCGCGAGCCCCCCCCCCCCCACTGAGAAAAGATGGCGGCACTGAGCCCCCGCACTTTCGACGATGGTCACTCTCTGCAGCAGGCTGGGGAAAGCAACACGTAAGGCGTAGTTTTCCATCACAACAGTAATCGCTCAATCGTGTTCTTATGAAAAAATAAAATTGTTACGAGGCTATGTTACAACGTAGTGAAATTTTGCCAACATCGCCGCTGTGATGATTTTCCTTGTAGGTATATATATATATATATATATATATATATATATATATATATATATATATATATATATATATAGGTTGTCCAGTGCGAAGGGCACTGGACAACCTAAAACAATTCCAAGTGTAACTACTCTTCCTAAGTGCAGCTGTCGTCTGTTTTCTGTTTTATTTTACTACCCAATCAATTGTGCCATGCACGACATGCCCAACAGCAACCATGTGCACAGCCGGGAGGCCCCCACGACACGCGTAATTTAGAAGCGGGCCAGGAATTCGCATTGCACGCGCTTGCACAGCCTACCGCAATACGGGGCACCCCTATTTTTACGACGAAATGTTGACAGGGCGCGGAGTAGTTAAAGGCTTAGAACTTCCTAAAATGCCCGCTGACCAGCCTCTGCCACAATACGCGGCCCCCGTCCTTCTACGACGAATTGTTTACGGGACCCCGAGTAGTTAAAGGCTTAGGACTTCCTGAAAAGCTCTTTTTTGCCCCACACCGAACCGCCAGTGCCAGGAGGGGCCGTCTGATCGGGAGGAATGCGCTAGTGAACGGAAACATACACAGACCCCTGACATAAGAAAGGTGAAGGAGAGAGGGGGGAGAGAGATGGGGGGAAGTGGAGGGAAAAGTGGAAGGGGGGCACCCGAGGGGCGTCCACCGTGTAATATTTTTCTTTTTTTTTCTTTCCTTTTCTTTTCTTTTTTCCCTCTTCCTTGCCCTCTGATTTGAGATTGTATAAAGCTGAGCACAGACAAACTGTATCTTTATTCCTGATGAAGGCCAGACTCTAGGCCGAAACGTCGAAATAAACCACGTTGTGACCGCTCACGGAGGATCTACTAGACTATATGCAACGCTACGGCCACTCAACCACCATGCCTGCCTATATATATATATATATATATATATATATATATATATATATATATATATATATATATATATTTGTGTGTGTGTGTGTGTGTGTGTGTGTGTGTGTGTGTGTGTGACGCTACAAAATGGAGACGCGTCGTGGTCCAGATGCCATGCGTTTATTCTAACGCACGCGCACTTCCTCTTCGTCGGCTTCTCCTAGAATCACCTTGTGAATGCGTCACACTTCCCCCTCCCCTCGAGAAAGTCTCAGTTCAGAAGGTTCAAAATAACGCCGCAGTTTGCTAACATGCACAATGTCAGAGTTTCTACGTAAGGGTAGCACGGAGCGGTTGATCTCATAGTTCACTGTTGAGACCTTGCGTAGAATCTTGTATGGTCCTTCCATGACAGAACTCAGTTTGCCGCTGTTGGGATGCCATGGTGTCTCGTAAAGGACAAAGTCACCGACTTGGAACTCAATCGGAAGAAATTTTCTATCATAAATGACTTTGTTCTTATTATCGTAGGCGATAGAATTGGTAACTGCAGTTTTTCGCGCTTCTTCGACGGTTTCTTCTCGTTGTTCCAGTACAGTAGGATAAGATGGAGTTCCATACATCAGGAAGGAAGGTGCGTAGCCGGTCACTTCGTGGGGTGTTCTGTTGTATTCGTCAATTACCTCCGGAAGCAGCTTAGTCCAAGACTTCTGTGGTTCGTCATTGATCTTACATTTAAGCCTCGTTACGATAGTCTGGTTTGTCCGCTCGTTCATGCCGTTGCATTGTGGATGATGAGATGAGGTGAATAGTTGGTGTATACGATTATGTTTTAAAAACTGCTTGAATTTTCCTGCGGTAAATCCTGTTCCACGGTCTGAAAGGAGCTTCCGTGGTTTTCCAGAAGCGAAAATTGTTTTTAAGCAAGAAATGTAGGCATCGCTGTTCTCACTTTTATGAGCAAACGCCCATACGTAGCGAGTCGCATGATCAATAACCAAGTGTATAAACCTTTTTGACGAGCCATATCCAGAAAATCCTCCTATGGTGTCTATTGCAAAGAGGTCGAAGGGCTCTTCAGCTGGAGGCAGTGATTCAAGCGTCCCAAACTTTTTTGCTTTCGTCTTCTTGCATCTCTGGCATGTATCACAATGCCGAATGTAAGTGGAAACATCGGTTACCATATGCGGCCAATAATAATGCGGAGACAGGAGTGATAGCGTCTTCTTCACTCCGACATGCCCAATATGTTGATGTGCATTCTTCAGAATGGTTGGGCGTAGTTCGTGGGGCACGTATATTTTCCGTAGTCCTTTTCTTTTAACGATGATGATGATGATGATGATCCTGTCGGCTTGTGCGGGGGAACCCCAATGGATTTCGAGTCCATGATGCCTCGGCTGCCTTCATGTCGAAAAGAAGAAGCCACTTGTCGATGGGGACGTCTTCTGGTGTTCCCTTGAACTTCTGTACGTTGAGCGGAGGCTTTGGCTTAGCCATGGCGCGTTGATGAGGTCGATCCTGTCGACTTGTGTGACGCTACAAAATGGAGACGCGTCGTGGTCCAGATGCCATGCGTTTATTCTAACGCACGCGCACTTCCTCTTCGTCGGCTTCTCCTGGAATCACTTTGTGAATGCGTCACACATATATATATATATATATATATATATATATATATATATATATATATATATATATATATTGTGAGGAACCGGTTTTTTCGGCCAGGCTCGAGCTCAATCACGCCGGTGATGATATTCTTAGATGAAGAAGATGTTCAGGTGATGATGATTACAAAGAGAATAAAGAGTCATTCGCTTGTCGCGCTCGCACTAATTCTTCCGCGCGGTGAAAGCGGCCGCCTGGTCGCTTGACAGTATTATGAAATGCGTCGCGCATAAGGCTTTAAACGAGATACGTGCACTATCTCTGTTCCTCGGCAACGATGATCAGGACTAGCGCTAAGAGGAGAAACGCGGTAATTGACAGGAGATGTCTGTTCGACCACCGTGTATGGCCCAATGAAGCGACTGATGAATTTGTCGCATAGGCCGAGGACGCGTAGTGGAGTCCATAGAAGAACTTCGTCACCAGGGGAAAAACTCACAACACGGCGAGACGAGTCGTAGCGAGATTTTCGAGTGTCTTGAGAGAGGCCGGTGTTAACACGGGCCTGGTGACGGCAGTGTGTGAGACGAGATAGGAATTCTTCAGAGAAAAGAGCCGTCGAGGGTGCAGGGGCCGAAAGGAAAGAGACATCCAGAGCGAAACTCGGCGAGCGACCATGGACGAGAAAAAATGGAGAAAAGCCGGTAGTGCGTTGAGCAGCCGTATTATAGGCGAATGTCACGAAGGGTAGAATCGCATCCCAGTTCATGTGGTTGGGGTGAATGTACATGGCGATCATGTCCGATAGGGTCCGATGAAACCGTTCAGTCAATCCGTTGGTCTGCGGGTGGTAGCTATAAGTGGTCTTGTGAACAGTGTTCGAGGCACGCAAAACTTGCTCGACAATGGAAGATAGGAAGACTTTGCCACGATCACTAGGGAGAATGCGTGGAGCTCCATGACGCAAAAACATGTGGCGAAGAAAGAAATCTGCGATCTCAGTGGCAGTCCCAGATAGTATAGAAGCTGTTTCTGCGTAGCGGGTAAGGTGGTCGACTGCCGTGACAATCCAGCGATTCCCATTGGATGATATAGGAAGAGGGCCATACAAGTCGATTCCAACGACTTCATAAGGTGAGGCGGGACAAGGAAGAGGTTGAATTAAGCCAGCCGGAGCAGTTGTCGGTCGTTTTCGCCGTTGGCAATGGACACAGGAGGCGACGTACTTAGCGACGGCTGAAGAGAGGCCAGGCCAAAAACAACGACTTCGTATTTTGTCGTAAGTCTTGTGGTAGCCTAGATGAGCAGCGGTTGGATCATCATGAAAGGCTTCCAGAACTTCACGTTGCAGAGAACGTGGGATGACGGGTACCCACTTGTTGCCATCGATGTGGTAAACGTAGCGACATAAAGCATCACCGAAAAGCTTAAATTGTTTAAGTTGTCGACGGAGTCTGGCGTTTGGAGGAGTAGTAGAGCCGGTCAAGCGGTCAACAGTGGTGCGGCAGTATGGGTCGACACGTTGTTGTGAAACAAGAACGGATAGGGTGGCAGGTGATGAACTTAACGCTGCGATTGGAGAGGTGCTGTTGTTTTGGAGTATCGATGGTGAATTGCTTACGCTGGGCAAAGGACAGCGCGATAGAGCATCAGCATCTTGATGCTTCTTCCCAGATCTGTAGGTGACATCGAAATCATACTCCTGTAAGCGAAGCGCCCAGCGACCAAGGCGACCCGATAAGTTTTTCAGCGATGAAAGCCAGCATAGGGCGTTATGGTCGGTCACGACGGTAAAATGACGGCCGTGAAGATATGGTCGGAATCTTTGCACTGCCCAAACAACAGCAAGGCACTCCTGCTCTGTGATAGTGTAGTTCTTTTCTGGAGCGGTAAGAGCACGACTTGCGTAGGCAACGACGCGTTCGCGTGAGTTTTTGTCACGCTGCAAGAGTACCGCACCGAGACCATGACTACTTGCGTCGGTGTGAAGGATGGTGGGTGCGGTGGAATCGAAGTGGCACAGTACCGGATCCGACGTGAGGGCTTGCTTCAATGCCGTGAAAGCGCTTTCGCAGTCTTCAGACCAAATGAAGGGGACGTTCTTTGCGAGGAGTTGATGGAGCGGAGACGCAAGTTCCGCGAAACCACGTATGAAGCGCCGGAAGTAAGAATATAACCCAAAAAAGCTGCGCAGGTCCTTTCGACGTAGTGGACGAGGAAAATCGAAAACAGCGGCAAGCTTCTCGGGGTTGGGCCGAATTCCTTCTTTGCTGACAAGGTGGCCGAGAACCTTGATTATCTTGCTAGCAAAGGTACATTTCTTGGTGGTAAGCTGTAGACCGGCTTTTGCAAGGCATGTGAGGACTTCGTCAAGACGTTGTAGATGCTGCGAGAACGCGGATGAAAACACTACTATGTCATCGAGATAGCACAGACATGTTTTCCATTTCAAAACCACGCAATACGCCGTCTATCATGCGTTCGAAGGTGGCGGGTGCATTACGAAGTCCAAAAGGTATGACATTAAACTCGTACAACCCATCTGGCGTTGAAAAGGCGGTCTTCTATTTATCAGACTCCGACATTGGTATCTGCCAGTAGCCTGACCTAAGGTCGAGGCTGGAAAAATACTCTGCGCCCTGTAATGAATCCAGTGCATCGTCGATCCGAGGGAGGGGATAAACATCCTTGCGCGCTATTTTGTGTAGCGCACGGTAATCGACGCAGAAACGCACTGTACCATCTTTCTTTTGAACGAGAACAACTGGGGATGACCAGGGACTCGAGGAAGGACGTATGATGTTGCGTCGTAGCATGTCTGAGACGTTTTCCTCGATGATCTTGCGTTCTGCCTGAGACACGCGATATGGACGCCGATGTACAATACGAGAGCCGTCAGTCTGGATGCTGTGAGTAGCGGTGGTAGTCATGCTGAGGGCAGGCGAGTTCACGTCAAATAGAGAATGGTGTCTATTTAACAGGACGAGCAAATCTTCAGTTTGATCAGGTCTTAAGTCATTGCTTATTGTCGCCGACACAGGTGTGGCAGAGGCATTGAATGGCAATGATTGCGACTTCGGAACATCGTTGTGGTTGTTGTTCGGAATAGTAACAATCGCAACAGGTTCACTGTCGACCGCGCAAGATACTGTTGAGCCACAGGGGAGCAGTACACACTCGGGCGTTTGATTTATGGCGGTTAGGTACGTACACCCATCGAAGAAGCGAATAAGTCCCGGTGTGATCACAATGCCCCTACGTAGGGTATGACCGTAAGGGAGAATTAGTACGTCGCCATCCACAATGTCGGTGCAATTAACACTTATACTTTCTTCGATGTATAGCCGAAGTACATAATCTGACTTGGTGACAAGGCGGATGCGTCCATCTTGTTCAAGCGGGGAAGAGTCAGTGGCGTTTAGATGCAGGAGGCGCTGATCACAAGATATGAAAGCGGACGCAGAAGACAAGAAATCCCACACAAGAATGAGAGCGTGGGTGCACTCACGAAATACCGCGAAAACAATGTGATGACGAATGCCTTCTATGCAGACACGAACGGTACACTGTGCGAGAGGTACTGGGATCGTTACCCAGCACCTCCACCACTTGTGAGGAACCGGTTTTTTCGGCCAGGCTAGAGCTCAATCACGCCGGTGATGATATTCTTAGGTGAAGAAGATGTACAGGTGATGATGATTACAAAGAGAATAAAGAGTCATTCGCTTGTCGCGCTCACAATATATATATATATATATATATATATATATATATATATATATATATATATAGTCTTACTAGTGAGGTAGGTTAGCCCCCTCCCCCCCCCGCTCGCAATAGATTTGGTACGCCACTGGTTTCGTGTTCCTCATTTGCACCTTTCAAGTACTCGCTAAAGATCAAACGTTCTTCTTTTGTTTCAGGAAAATTGCGAGCAAATAGCCTTCGCCGCTGCTCTATACTATATCGGTTATCAGTCGATGAGTGTGGAAAAATGCTGAGTGTTTCACTAAATGTGACACGAGACCTAAAAAAACGTTTACCCATACTCCTTGATCAACGTTCTGCATCTCGCATATCATTTGGTAGCATACGACGATCGTGGCACCTTGCAACAAGGTCCCACAAGACAAATAATATTCCAGTCGAACCCCTTCGACTTAAATGTCATTTGATTTTCGGAAGTTCTACAGAATCAAACATCCTGCTGCTATGAGTTATGTAAAGAAGCATTTTTTCAGAAAAATTGCAAATGCAGCGAGTGTCCATCCTTCTGAAGATCTATTTAGAAGGTTCGATACATTTATAACACAAGACTTTTACGTGTACAGATTGCTCGTGAATATCTAATGCATTGCGAGCACCAGGATTCTTTTTTTCATAGGATTAGTAAAGTTGTGTACGAAAGAATCATCATATCACACACCAAAAACCGAGACATGGAGTGTTCCGCATTGTCGAACTAGTTACGGTTGTCTAATGGCTAGTAATAAGCCTTCACGTTTAGTGAACCATTGTCACAATAATCAAACTGATATTCGCGATGTAAACTTCTAATATTTCTATGATCTATTTCCTTAAGTGAGGCACTGTGTAAAATTGTTGCACTGTATATAAATCTACACTGAAAGTGTCACTGTTATATGTTACGATGTAACATTAGAAGTTTAATGGTGTGAATATCAGTGTTAAAGTGTCACACTGTTGAGAACATGCCTACGTCGGAGCTTTTGACTGTACGGGGGCGAAGGACTTCTTCAATCAAGTCGTCTGACTTCTTCTTTAGGCTTCGATCTCATTGTATTGTGATCAAACGATAAGAATCAATCCATCAGTCAATAAACCCGACGGAAAATCCCATGTTCCAAGCCTGCTCCACAAATTTATCGATAAAATGAGGGAGAGGGTCTCCATGGCTTTCTGTACTAAGAATACTGCCAACCTGCAGAGGCGGTTATTGTCAACTAACGACTGGCAATCTGCCGCCCAGTCAAACAAACCATAGTACAGAAACTTTGTTATTAATGAAGAAATTCGAGAAAAAAAATTCAGAACAACGCAGAGCGTCATAAAATGGAAAACGGTAAGCGAAACATGAAGGAATCCGAAAACAGCAGAGTTGGATAGCAAACAAAGACGGGTAGTTGACAGTTTAATTTATATTACACGAAGTAGAGATAACTGAGATGACAACCCGTAAGACATGCGTTCGATGAAAGCTAAGGAGTGAATATCAAGCAAAGAAAAAAAGCCTACGAGGGAATTTAGTTGGAATATGTAACTAATCGAAGATACTTGATGTACTAAAATGAGATCGTATTGTGCAAGGTAAGGTAAAATGGAGTTCAGTGAGAGAGGATTTTGTCCTACAGTGAACATAACAGTGTGCTCAGAAACAAGATGATGATAGTGTTCATAATATTTCAGATACCGACGGACCTGACAGAGGCAACATTTATGGTAAGCTGCAATATTCTTAATTAAAACTAATTACTTCGTCATAGCTACTGTAACATTATGTATGGGGGTGAAGCAAGAGCAACGAACTTAAAGAACTTGGTTTATTCCTAGTGTTTTATTGCGCTGGTGAAGAGCTTAAAGTGGAGAGTTGGGCTTGTTGGTACATTATTCAGGTACAATAGAGCGCAAAAATACACAATCTACGGAACACAAATGACGAAGGCAAGTACTTGTCGTCATTTGTATTCCATCCTTTATCTGTATTTTGCAGTATAGTGCGCCAGAGTTAGTAGAAAGCGTTTCCTTCGAGATTTAGCCTTCTCAGAACTCATAAAGTTCTCACTTGAAAGGCCCTGTAACACTTCCTCAAGTAATTTTAATGCCTCGCGAAATGTCTGCTGTAAGAATTTTTAGAATCTGTTAAATACAAACGGAGTTATACAAACTTGTCGCACACTTGAAGTAGTTTACCTTCTTTTGCACCAGATAGCGCTCTGAAACCTATACGAGGAAGCGGTCGGGTATGACAAAGACACTACAACATTTCTGAGCAGGATGTCTGAACGTGCGGCTTACATTCAACGGGATGGTGAGCGCAAAAGAGGGCGCACAGCGGCCTACCACGGCGGCCACGGTAACTTATGCCGCTCCTGCTGCTAAAATCAGCCAATGGCCGTGAACTTCAGGTTAAGGGCTTGGTCATTTTAGCTTATAGAATCATTTGACAAGAGAAGAGGGAGCTATTTCTAGCTGACTTGGAGAATCGTGTGCTGCAGGCCACGTGCTACGTTATAATGTTCCGCTCTCGCTTTCTAAGGAGCTCCGACTACGAATCGGCAGCGTTTTATGACCATGCAGATAAAGTTTCGCAGGATCTCTTTACCCTTTTGTGGTTTTGGAAGATCACAGCACGCCGAAATGTCCAAAAAATGATTTTTAACGAGTGTACCGTACTAGCGTGTTATTTCTCCACGTGTGCTTTGAACGAGACATGCTTCTTTTCGAGCGGGTTCATGCATTTCCCTTGTTTTAAATGCGGAGCATTTCTTAGTCGCAGAATGTCGCGGATCCGGCGTTGGCGGCGCCGTCCACACCCCCACTGCGCATGCTCGCGTCTCGTACCAACTGTCACTCCCCTCTCACTCTTTCGCACCGCAAGCCGATGCAGGCAGAGTCTCCTAGTAAAAACCGACTGCTTGCGCTGCACAACTTTTCATTGTCCACCCAGTATACGTAGGCTCTGGATCACGTGTTCGTAACTCAGTCAAGAGCGTCTTTACTTAGATTCCGCTTGACTTGACGCTTTGCTTGACTCTAGTAGATGCAATCTCTGGATGCGATGGAAGCAACAGTACCTTCAACCAGCAGTGGGGCACAACCCAACATTAGTGTCCCTTCACTTGTTAGAGGCAATGCGTCTCCTTCACTGAATAATTAAGAATACTAAACACGAAACAGCACTAAGCACTCTTAAGCCATAAACACGTACGCAACATTCACGCGATACACCCCCCCCCCCGTTCTTCGACGCATTTACTCGAGTTGCTCCTGCGAGAGGATGCGGGCGGCTTTCTTCATTGTTGATGCCAATAGCTGTCCTACAATATCGATGACCAGCAGGTACCTGACCTTAGATACCGTAATATTAAACTTTGTTATGACATCCTGACTTAGTACGTGAGTGAATATTTTGCTCCGAATAAAAGCAAACTTTAAGTGAGAGATAAAAAATTTTAATAAGTACCTATATTGCAGAGGAAAAGTATGAATGTATCGAAATGGCGTTGAGGCAACTCTTTTTTAGAAATAAATACATAGCTGGCTGGACACTAAAGACCTGTTAATGAAACAGAAAATATAGTATGGCATTAGCTCAAATGTCGCAGACGAAAACGAGTGTGCCGACAACTACCACTGCACTTGCAGCACGAAAACAAAATATCCAGCCGAAAATGAGAAATTACTAAGCAAAGTGTTTTTATTTGTAATATTTGTTCGCATTTCAGTTCCTCTAAACCCAGGACCATCTGGACGTGAGTATTACCGTATCGCAGTAATTATTGGCTTCCAGTGAAGTGACTAGTGATTGCTGCTATATCAATAAAGAATAGCTGTGGCGCTTACCCTGAAATGACGAGCGAAGACGAAACCAAGTGAGCGGAATACCATGCAAATGAGTTAGAAACGACACTAATGAAGTGGCAGGAACCTTCCATTCTTTCCAGTCTCGTTTCCAGACTCGTTTCTGTCATAGAGAAACAAGTTTCTTGTCCCTTACCGGATTTAGAACGGCTTGTTGTAACACGTTCTTTCTGTGGCAGATGAACTCGTTACAGTGGCAATTCAAAAACTTCAATGTGTATAGTTAGTTAATTCTGAATTTTCAATAAAATACAGCGTTATATTATCCTGAAGCGAAAGAAATTTAGCTATTTAACCTCACGTCTACATGTAATACACAAATTCAACATCTTCTACAGTAGGTTATAAGTACGAAAAAGGAATCAAAATAAACGCTGCCAGTAGAACTCTAAATTTAGAAACCCCCGGCCCTATCACAGGCATGTAATCGCAACATTCGTGCTGGTCTATTTGAAGTCCATCAAATGTGGCAATTTCGGCGTCCATCTTCAAAGGCACTATCTGGATACGGCGCTTCGGATGTTAGAATAGAAAGGTCCACCAATGCACCGTTGGTGCATTGGTGGCCTAATGAATAGTGATTCAATATATCTGTGGGAATGAAAAACAATGTCCAGGATACACATCTGCAAATGAATACTGTCCTGTTCGCAATATATTTTTTTCTCTTTCTTCCGTTGCTATGTCTCTCTCTCCATCAATCTTTCGCTATTTCTATTCTTCTGCTTTCCATCCTCTGCCCTCTCTCTTCCATTTCCCTTCTCCTTGAATGGCCATCGCACACATATTTTATCGTAACGAAGGAAGACAGTAACCCTCTGAGGCACCTAGGCTGGGCCTCATTTCTCGCAATGCATGCACGAGCGCTTGCTTATAACCGAAAATTTTATTGCCGACTTTAAAGCAGGAAGACAAGTTTAGTTACAGTCCGCCTTAATTTAACTCTTTGGGGCATCGTGCGGTCGTTTGCGTACATGCACCTCGATTCACGTTATTCTCTTAAACACTTCAGCATTTCACTTCGGTGCTAGTGCATAATCTCAGTCAATCTAAATCCATGCTAAATTCCACATCGCATTCACCGGAAGGCATTTTACAATGGAACTGCCACGGTCTTGCCGGAAAAATGGGAGAGCTACGCCAGCGTCACTAATATGGGAAGCTGCGTGCATGTGCTCTGCGTTTTCAGTAATCTAATGGCCTGCCACAAAAAACGGGTGATGCAGTGTACCCTTCACCTTCAATCTTGGATCGCAGCTGCTCTACGAAGGATGTTCTCCCTGGAAAGGTTGCAGTTTATGTGCGATTCACACTTCATCAAACATATGTTGACCATTCGCGATGATGTACCTCGTGGCAGGAAGTTGTAGCTGTTTTAGTTCGTCTACGACGCACCTACGTCATCATTGTTTCGTTTTACACCCATTCGTACAGTGGTTCTGCGGCTCGGATGTCTCTCGGATGGTTGACGCACTTAAGGCGACAGCATCCTGGATGTCCCATCATGGTAGCAGGCGACTTTAACGCGCCTCACATTACGTGGGGTTATGCTTATTGCAGTGCGCGTAGCGTACGTGTGCACGATACATTTACGGACGCAAACTTTACGCTTCTTAATGATGTATCAGTGCCCACTCGTCGGCGTGATCACCCTCATGCATTGCCTCATTCACCGTACTTATCTTGGTGGCTAGATGGCATTGCAATCTCCTGGACCCTTGAACCTGACTATTGGGGTAGCGACTACCACCCAACTCACCTCAGCTTACACACGGACAAAATCCACCATCTTCGCGGGCCTTGTCGAGTGGTGGATTGGGATCAGTACAGGAAAAAACGCAGTATCTCACTGTGCTTCAGACCCTTCGGATTGCCTAAGTGCAGCAGTTAGCTGAGGCGACAAGTGTGTCACGGGTGGATGAATCACGACCTGCTCCCGATTTACTGCTTCTGCGTCTATGCGCACATCGTCGTCAAGCATAAGTAGCGTCAAAACGTAACCCTACAGCAATTGCCATTAGGGCGAAGCGTAACGCCTTCAAGCAGCGGCTCGACGCCATGAACGCCGCCTGGAACGGGGTCGTTGGATGGACTGGTGCTCCTCACTTGGGTCTTTGGCGTCTACTGCCTCTATATGGCGAACCTTCCAAGCAATGGAACGCGGTCGGCGGCATCCTGACCCCGCAGCCTGCGCCCTATAAGCTTCTGGCCAGACTCCAGCCATATTCGCAGACACCATCGCCCACACATTCACTTCTGCGTTAGGCATGGCTCCACCTCCATTCACGGCTCAGAACTGCTGGTCAGCGTATGCATTTATGCTTCCCACGCTTAGCGATGTACAGGGAATACAGGCTGATTTCACTATTCCCGAATTCCTCTCAGCAGTAGACCTATGAAAACCGAGCAAAGCACCGAGACCAGATGGCATACCTTATGAACTTTACAAAAACACGGAAGGCAAGGTTCTACTTGTCCTGTTAGAGGTCATAAACAAAGCTTGGACTACTGGAACCATTCCTGACTCTTGGCGACATGCAGAAATGGTTGTCATTCTTGAAGCAGGAAAACATCCAGGAAACATCGCACAGATGCGTTTGATAGCTCTCACGTCCACATTGGCAAACTGACAGAGCGTATGCTAGCTACAATCAATACGTGGTTACTGCTGGTATTATCCTGGCTAAATTGGGTTCCGTCCGCATCTGGGCGCTGAGGATGGCCTTGCCTGCCTCTCATACATGGTTTTCGTTGGAGGTCGACCTCGATAGATTCACACCATTCCGTATATAGACATCTGTAAAGCATATCATAATGTGAGTCATGATGCTATTGTGTAAACTCTCCACTGACTCGAATTTCCCAATAAAGTGGCGTATTTGTTAAAGCCTCTCTTCACGATCGCAGCTTCTCCATTCACCTAGCTGGTCAGCCAGTTGGAAAGTTTGTTTCCAATAGAGGTGCCCCACAAGGATCTGTACTCGCACCAGTTGTTTTCGACGTGGCCCTCCTCCCACTCGGACGGAAGCTGGTCGTAATAGGCCATGGAAATTACATTATGTATGCAGAAAACATCACTATTTCAACAGTGCATCCAGAAATCAGCTGTGAAGAACATTCATTGCATGAAGCACTCGACATAACTCAGAACTGGTGGGCCCAGATTGGTCTCGAAATCTTCAAAGAAAAAACGAAATTCATGTCGGTTGCGAACAAGTATGGACGTCGTAAACTGGAAGCCCGGCCTCTGCAGTGAATTTTGGATCAGCAGCCACTACTCGAAACCTCAGATCTCCGCGTGCTTGACCTGAAAATTCACGCCACCGGATCTGCAGGACTTTGGGTCAAGAGTGCCAAGCAGCAAGCCTCAGAAACAACAAACCTCATACGAAGGATAGCGAAGAAATCTGGTGGTGCTACTTCCAACATGGCTCGCCTGCTTGTCCGTACATTATTTGAGGCAAGGCTCGTTTACCGCGCTCAGTTTCATAACCTCACGCTGGCATAGTGGGTAGGTCTAGAGGCGATCAACAACGAAGCGATGCGCGCCATAGCTGGACTGCCACTGACAGTACTTACTCCAACAGGAGTTCCAACTAAACACAATTGATGAATAAGTGCATCAGCGGCACTGTGCGTACAACCTCAACCCATCAACGTTATGTTCGGCTGCTGCATTGGCGCGGTACATGGGCAAAGAAGTTCACCACACACCTTCAGAGATGACCACTATTGCCCCGTGCAACAAAATGCAACTGACTAAAAACAAACGCTTTGGTCACCTTCAAAGTCTGGTTCCACGCCAGGCGAATGCCCAAGTATCCCACCTGGTTTGTAGATAACCTAGATGTCACTACTGTCGCCGCTTTTATGGATGCCAGTGGGAGCGGCACCTCCATTGATACAACGCTTGTATCTCCATTAATACCAGAGGCTGGCCAGACATGCTCATATTTTGCGGATCCTGCACCACCGGCTCACCTTGCTGAGCTGGCCACCATACGTGATGGACTGGCAGCCCTGCTACCTCTTCTACAACCAGCCAGATGCTCCCAGCTCATCATTCGTACGGCCTCGACGCAAGCTATTCGCGATATACGACTAGTGTATCGCTCTACGTCACTCTCGGATACTATTCACGTTCTTGCTGCCTCCGCATCTGTGCAAATGCGTGTTCAGTGGGTTCCACGGGTCGCTTTGCCAGACCTTGTAAAAGTTGATTTGGTAAGCCACCCTCAAGTGACACCATACTCGCTATCGCATTTTTCAGAGAACACTCAAGGACAGATGCTTCGGGAAAAAGAATGCCTCTGACGTGTCACAGAAGCTCTTATAACTCCGTGTAGATCAGGCCATCCTGGTGGTTCAACTCGCCGAGAAGCGGTTACGTTGCGGAGGCTTCGTGTTGTGGTTGCCCTTACCCCATCCATGACCACCCTTAGGACGCAAGGCCCGTATGGCACATCATGTCCTTTATGTGACGCCCTAATCCAAAGTTTAACTGTCTCACAATTACTGTGGATCTACACTTGTCTACTTGTCGCCTTCAGCTCCGTGCAACAGGTCTCAGGCCTGGCCGACCACCCGACTTTGAGCACTGGCTTCATGGACCACACCACCGTTCTCTCATAAACTTCATACACAAAGAAATCTTGTATGTGTATTTTTTTAAAATAATATGCCTAGGGGCAGACTTTTGAAATAAAAAATGTCTGATGCTGTGCGGAAATCAGCGTGAACTGCTGTTTTCATTGATGCGTACCTAGTACATGGGGGTGTAAGTAGACATAGAGTTCTACGTCATTTACAGCACGAGCATAAGTGGAGAGACTGTATAACGACATTTCTTCGCATGTTGCCGAGTTTTAAAGCGTTCAGTTCATTGTTTGTTCATACCTGCACTTCAAATACATTCCCATACGTTGGCTGGGTCTCAAAATTCTTTCTTTTTTGCGTTTGAATGCGACGAAGCATCTAGTGCAACCATTTTACACGTGAACAACACCTTGATTGGATAGCTCCGTTACTGCTCTAACCAGCCGCGTCAACGTAGCACGCAAAGTTCTTTGCATGGTGTGTACTGCACTGTGTGCTAGAAATTGCGTGCCGGACCAGTTCGAAACACAGCAAAGATGTAATCACTGAAAATATACGCAAAGATGTTATCCTTCTCACTCAACTGTTCTACCATTCAATTTCTCTTCATATTATGATTATAATTCTTGGGTTTGAACGTCCCAAAACTAGCTTATAATTATGCGAGGTGCCATAGTAGATGGCTTCCAAAATTTTAACATTAGAGTGCGCCTAAATCTATGCACACGGGTCTCAAGCATTTTTACCTCCATCAAAAATGCGGTCGCTGCAGCCGTGATTCGCAACCATGGTCTGCGGGTCAGCAGCTCAGTGCCTCAGCCACTAGACCACCGTGGTGGTTCTCCATTCATTTATTGGAGTCCTGCCAAATTTCCATGGGGCATTATTGTGAGACGTCGAACTAGATACTGCAGTTTTGAATGATTGTTCAGCGGCATTGCCCACATTGAATGGGCGGAGGTATTTCACCCTAGACGCTTGAACACACAGGGTTAGTGGAGCACACCGCTGCGACACAACCGACCAATTTAGATCACCAGCATTTTTAACGTGCACCAAAACATTTGCATTCACAAGCTTTATTTGCGTCTCAACCCTATCAAAATGCGGAAGTCGTGGCTGGTAATCGTACACATGACATCGTTCATAGCCACGCCACTGCCAAGGCAATCTGTAAAATACAGAGTCTACGCGAGACGACATAAAATGAGGTTCTGAGAACAACGCGTTTTCGAGGTCATAATTCATGTGGCAGTCCTTGCGAGAGAGAAGAAATTGTTTGATTTGCCGTCTTGCTAAAAGACAGCAGATGTTCAGGTGGCTCTTTTCTCGCAACTGTTCCCGCTCATGCAGTTGGAATCGTTTCCCATTCGGTGTACACACCGGTTAGAGTCGTGTCACGAAAAAACTTCTTTTAACGCAGCTGCACCAACGAAGGCGTCCGAGAGCACAACGACCTCGACCCCAATAACCACAGTATCACCCACAAAACTCAGGACGTCCGCACCGCCCCATCCACCGTTAACTCGGAAAACTAAGGCCACCAGGATGACTATAACCACTACGACAACTACGACCACTACGACAACTTCGACAAGTACAACTACGACCACTACGACCACATGTGAGTGACCAATCAACTTATAGCGTCATAATCGTAAAAAAGTACAGTGCCTGTGTGTGAGCTGTCTGCTTGCGTTTCACTCGAGGCGGTGATATTCTAAGAAAGCAAAGTACTCCTCGGCGCTTCTCTCTTAAAGATGAAAAAGTCAGTTCAATCAATAATCCCTTCAATGTGCAACTCGGTCTCACAAAGGAGCATTTTCTTTTGGTGACTATATATATATATATATATAAATATATATATATATATATATATTTATATATATATATATATATATATATATATATATATATATATATATATATTGTGAGGAGGTTTATGAGTCGTTAAAGACAGCGACGAGACAGCGTGAACAACCGTCCAGCGATCGGCACAGCAACGAACCGAAGCACGAGCCGAGAGAGCTGGGCGTTGGCGAAGCTGCTCGCCGCAGGCACGTCTTCTTCTTCACAATCGCCCCCGCTGAAAAAGGAGCCATCCTGGCGACTTGAGAAGTTTCAGGCAGAGGCTCATGGTACGGTTTCAGTCGGGAAACATGGACGATGTCACGTGAACGCCGGCGCATGTCGTCCGATCGGGAAACTGGTTCAATTAGGAAATTAACCGGAGAGGTTTTATCCAAAACGGTGTAAGGCCCCTTGTATCGGGGGACAAGTTTCGAGGAGAGTCCTGGTGTTTGGTGTGGGATGGCAAGCCACACAAGAGACCCTGGGGCATAGCTGGGATTCGGAAGAGAGGTGCTACGGGTTTCTTTCTGGCGTTGTTGCTCTTCCGATGTGAACGCACGGGCGAGCTGGCGGCACTCTTCGGCTTGTCTAGCAGCATCGGAGATAGGTGGACACTCGGAAGCATCGGGACGGTAAGGAAGTAGGGTATCAATTGTATGGGAAGGCTCGCGTCCGTAAAGAAGAAAGAAAGGTGAGAATCCCGTGGTGGTTTGTATTGCGGTGTTATACGCGAACGTGACGTATGGGAGAACACGGTCCCAGTTGTTATGATCAGATGCCACGTACATTGAAAGCATATCACCTAGCGTGCGGTTGAACCGTTCCGTTAGTCCGTTAGTCTGCGGGTGGTATGCTGTTGTTTTCCGATGAATGACGTGGCATTCCGAAAGCAGAGTTTCGACGACCTCGGAAAGGAAAGCGCGGCCTCTGTCACTAAGGAGCTCTCGAGGTGCACCATGTCGAAGGATAAAGCGTTGCAAAATGAAAGAGGCGACATCCTGAGCTGTAGCGCTCGGCAAAGCGGCTGTTTCGGCGTAGCGTGTCAGGTGGTCAACCGCCACTATAATCCACCGATTACCATCTGGTGTCAATGGAAGAGGACCGTAGAGGTCAACGCCGACGCGATCAAATGGCTTGGCAGGGCATGGAAGTGGCTGCAATGCGCCAGTCGCACGTGGCAGTGTTGATTTACGTCGCTGGCAGTCAGGACAGCACTGCACGAATTTACGTACAAAGTTGTACATGCCGCGCCAGTAGTAGCGATGGCGAAGGCGTTCATATGTTTTGAACACTCCGGCGTGGCCACATTGTGGATCGTCGTGAAGGGAGGCACATACTTGCGATCGTAAAGTGCGTGGAATGACCAGCAACCACCGGCGGCCATCGGGAGCGTAGTTGCGTCGATGAAGAAGTTGATCGCGGATGGCGAAATGGAAAGCTTGACGTCGGAGGGATCGAGATACTGGAAGGTTGGGCGTGCCAGATAAATATTCGATAAGAGAGGCGATCCACGGGTCACGACGTTGTTCGGTGGCAATCGAGTCGAGATTTAGCGATGACAAGGTCTGGAGGCAAGTGTTTCCGCACGTCTGATCTGGTGGTAAAGGTGAGCGGGACAGAGCATCAGCGTCAGAGTGTTTGCGTCCGCAGCGGTATACGACGCGAATGTCGTACTCCTGGATGCGGAGTGCCCATCGCGCAAGGCGGCCAGAAGGGTCTTTCAACGTGGAGAGCCAGCAAAGCGCGTGGTGATCAGTTACTAGATCGAAAGGGCGGCCGTATAAGTACGGCCGGAACTTTCCAAGCGCCCACACCAGAGCCAAACACTCTTTTTCTGTCACGCTGTAATTAGTTTCGGCTTTCGTCAGAGTGCGGCTAGCGTAAGCTACAACGTATTCTGAATAGCCGGGCTTTCGTTGAGCGAGGACCGCGCCTAGCCCGACGCCGCTGGCGTCGGTGTGCACTTCGGTAGGAGCCGTCGGGTCGAAGTGGCGAAGAATAGGTGGGGAAGTGAGCAGACGGCGCAGAGTAGTGAAGGCAACGTCACATGCAGGGGACCAGGAGGTGAGGTTCACGTCACCGCGAAGAAGCTGGGTTAACGGTGACATGATAGATGCAAAATTGCGAACAAAGCGCCGGAAATAAGAGCATAGGCCTACAAAACTGCGAAGTTCTTTCATGGTCGTCGGCTTGGGAAATTCTGCGACTGCTTGAAGTTTTGCTGGGTCTGGTAATACGCCGTGCTTGGACACGATGTGGCCTAGGATGACGAGCTCGCGTGCAGCGAAGCGGCATTTTTTCAGGTTAAGCTGGAGACCAGCGTTGGTCAGGCAACTCAAAACGTGCCTGAGGCGAAGGAGGTGCGTAGGAAAGTCATGGGAGAAAACCACGACATCGTCGAGGTAACAGAGGCACATATTCCATTTGAGGCCACGTAGCGTATTATCCATAAGACGTTCAAACGTGGCAGGCGCGTTACAAAGCCCAAAGGGCATGACGTTAAATTCATATAGTCCGTCTGGTGTAATAAATGCCGTTTTTTGGCGATCGGCTTCTGCCATTGGGACCTGCCAGTAGCCAGACCGCAAATCTAGCGACGAGAAAAATTCCGCTCCGTGAAGGGTGTCAATGGCGTCATCAATGCGCGGCAAAGGATAGACGTCCTTGCGGGTTATCTTATTCAAACGACGATAGTCCACGCAAAATCGAATAGATCCGTCTTTCTTACGCACCAGGACGACGGGAGACGCCCAGGGACTGTGAGATGGTCGAATGACGTCTCTACGAAGCATATCTTCGACTTGATCGTTGATGACGCGGCGCTCTTCAGCGTAGACACGGTATGGTCTTTGACGCAGTGGCTGGTGTAGGCCGGTGTCAACATGATGTTTGACTTGTGATGTGCGGCCCAGTTGAGGTTGCGACACATCGAACGAACTCCTGAACTCATGCAGAAGATCCAGCAGGTCGGCATGTTCGGTGGGAGTGAGAGTATCGGCGATGGCGCTGGAAAACGTATCATTGGATGACTCCCCGAGTGCCGACAGTGCTTTTGGGTGGTCGCAGTAGTCGTCCGGGACATGAAACAAAAACGAAGGGTCGAGATCCTGCACGCGGCCGAGACATTCCCCCGCAAGCAATGTGACAGGTGTGGAAAGCGGATTGCTTACGAACATGTTGCTTCTTCCGGCGGCAAGGTCAATTGTTGCGAAAGGCAGCGGCAAAGCTCGACGACATTTGAAGATATCGGAAGGCATAAAAAGAACTGTAGCGTCAGTGTAGGCGTTGCATGAAACGGGAACAAGGGCGCAATTTTCAGGCGGAATATCGGTATCTTCATGAACGAGCAACTTCGGCGGCTGATGAGGAGCGTCCAGTAATGGGACATCACACAAGGGTGAAAACTCAACTTCGGCGCGC
>WOVY01014114.1:0-22954 GCA_013436015.1 Rhipicephalus annulatus | reverse complement strand
CCATTTATTCCGAGAGATGTCGTGCTGCAACACTGGCATACCCCTGAGTTGTAGCCTGTATTTCGATTGGGCTTCTCGTCGAGAACAGCGCCTACGCCCTATAATTTCAAGAATTTGCATTTCTCGAGCCTTTGCTGAGCAATCAGGATTATCTGCACAGTGTTGTCAATGCAGAGAGAACAACATTTCTCTTCTTTAGCTTTGCAGTAATTGTTTCGTGGTTGTCACCACACACTCGGCATCTGAGTTCTGACTGCATCCTTTAATAGTGTGACCTTATCGCCAACATTCGTACACTGGAGTGGTCGCGGTGATAGCGCTTCCACTCTGTATATTAGTGGCCATGCCTTGATTTCGCTTGGGAGATTCGCTCCAGCAAAGGTTACAATTACCGATTCAGTCGGCGTCTTCTGCTTCTCTACCAGTCGTGCACACCTATAAACGGAGATAGCACCAGTCACGGCAAACATCTCTAATACCTCAGACGGGGTCAAGTTAACATCGACACCGCCAACAATACCTTTCACACATGCCAGATGCGGGGGAATAAAGGCGCTCACCGGATTGGTCGCGAAACTCGAGCACTTCAATAGATCTTGGACACAGAGCTGATCAGATGAAAAACATAGAATACCACCTCTGCCGAACTGGCGGACCTCTGTGATGCTGTGAAAGTGAGACGCCGCAGCTCTAAGCTCCGCCCTGGACACTTTCGGATTCTTCATTCGAATGAAGCCGTCATTGCTAAGTATGAGGGCCACAGGAACATACGGAATGCCGTTGCGCAGAAACTGATCCACTGGTATATTCTGTGGCGGAAGTGAAGCAGACCAGAGGCAAGCCCCTGGTCCAGGTTGAAGCAAGCGGCATCTAAGTGCTCTTTCTAGCGCTAAAAGCGCTTACTTAGCTGTAAAAGCACTAGAGGAGCACCTAATAAAGATAAAGAAACCACAGCTACTACACAAGCTTAGGCCAAAACCTCAGAGCAAGAACGACCAGCTACTTGCGTGTTCGAGCATTCCAGCAGCGCCCAAAGTTGCCCAAAGAAGTCAATGTAAGCAGTCGCATTCTTCTTCTTCTTGACCTTTGCATATGGCACGCGTTTTACGCACCACTCGCCACGAGCACATGCGCCAATGACATTGACGTTGCGACATGGTGCATAACTGTTTCACTAGGTTTTCATATTCGTTGCTAGTAATTTTTAAAAAGCTTAGATGTGAAAGAAAACTCGTGTAGTTTTAGGCTGGGTGATAATTTATTCAAGCTTTCTTATTTTTCTAGGAAATGGCCGCAGAAGCAAACAAAAGCCAATGCTGGCGTTATCATGGTACACGAATATTGAAAAGGTCGAAGAAGAAGAAAATAATACAACACCCTAAAATAGAAGAAAATAGATCAATAAAGTAACTAGCAATTAGGGCATCCCAAATCATAAACCGGCAACACAGAAGACCAACAGAACACACTATACTAAGAAAAAAAAAATTGCCCGCAGCTTCCCTCGGGGGAACACTGAGGAGGATGCGGAGCATATAATTGGTTAACGGGGTGTTAAAGTGCGACTTACTTGGGTCGATGGCTAAATTGGTTAACGTGGTTGTGAAATGGGGTGTTTAAATTGCGACTTACTTGGGTCGATGGCTAAATTGGTTAAGGTGGTTGTAGGAGGGTGTGTTTAAATGAGTGAACACGTACACACGTATGCGAAAGGGCGGCGCTGTCGTCGAAGGGACGTCGATCATTGTGTTTGTGGATTCGTTGGAATTCATTTCACCGCGACCTTGGACGTCGACGCGCCGTACAAACCAACCGACGAGCGGCAACTGAGCGAGCGAGCGCCGACCTTGAGTATATATACAGCGCGACGGCGCATGCGCTGTCAGCTGTCGAATGTTCTCGAAGGAGAAGCGCGCGCGGCACAGATGGTGGGGCGACGGCGCGACGGCGCATTGCGCGCGCGTCAGCTGTCGAATGTTCGAGAAGCGGTGCGGACGGCGCGGACCGGCGCACTACAAGGCGCGAGTATAAGATGCTTCCGCATCTAAAAATCAAAATATAACCATCCTATACCCTCGCTGGAAAAGAAAAGCATATACCAAGCCTTCGATGATGGTGAGGACACAAGAAAAATTATGTTCGATGCGCAGCAAATTTCAAGAAGGACTGAATTGTGCGCAATTGAGTGGATATAAAAACGGACATTCACTAATTTCAAAGCCGTGCCGTTAATATAAACCATACATGTGCCAGGTAATCGACGCTTTCTCGGATGGTCGGGCAACAATATTCATTTTCCGGGGGTGCATGACCCGGTTTTTTTTTAGAGGTGAGGCTTCTTAAGATCTAGGGCATTCCATCCCTGCGGCGTAGCCACCACAGCATATGACAAACAGGCAGAGGCAGACAGACAGACAGACGTACAGACGGACTGACAGACAGACAGACGACCGGCAGACAGACAGACAGACAAACAGACAGACAGACAGACAGACAGACAGACAGACAGACAGACAGACAGACAGACACTTCGTTTCCTTTTTGTACTGCATAGTTGTGGCTAAATTATCTTTAGGCAGGCGATGACGACGTTGAATGTGACTTCGAGCGTGGTTGTCGGCGATTTTTATTCGAATTGCAAGGGCGGCGACTGCTTCGTGGCCGTGCAGGCAAAGCCGGAAAACGAGGGACCCGCTATCGTTGACGCAACCGGACAAGGTTGGCCTCGGCTTCTGCCATAGGTCTGCAAACATTGTAGAGATCACTCAGACTTACTCGTGAAAATTATGTTGCGCTTAGGGCTCACTCTGACAAGTGCTGGCCAAAATTTCCCTGAACCAGACTCACCCAGACTCAATCAGGAAATTTAACGCCACAGCGTTATATAGGTCGTTTTGTAGATATTTCGGCATCGGTGTTGGCTTCGCTGGTTTGTGAACGAAAAATTTCTTGGATGACTGAAAAATTGAGAAAATTAGAAATGAAATAAACACTAAAATTTTCTGTGTCCGAGTGAGGATTGAACCCAGATCGTTTGCGTGGCGAGCAGGGGGTTCCACTACACAGCTGTGTATCTGAAACAAATAGAGTTTAAATAATTTTTTTGCTTGAAATTGCAGTGAAAATAACGGCGATATTCTATAAACACATACGTATGTATACACGCTTCGTAATGCGACATATAATATCGCATAGTTCTTGCGTAGTACATGCGTAGATTGCCATGGGGCGTCAATATCACAACGACTTTGTTCTTTAGAGGTAGTCATTCAATACTAAAGACACACACGTTACTGCAAGTATTCTGTTAGTACCACGTAGTGGGGTACTTAGAAAGTTACGTAAAGATGTCACGCGCATAATTGCTGGGGGTTTAAACCATGCTACTCATTACACAGAATGTAGCCATATGCGAAAGCGTCACTGGAAGAAGACACGTTTAATTTTATAGATTTTCGAGAAGGCGAAAATGCTGTAGACCTGTGTGCTCGGATATGAGGAAACGTTAAAGAACCCCTGGTATGGTAATTTCCGGAGTCCTTCACTATGGTGTCTCTCATACTCTTATGGTGACTTTGGGACGTTAAACACGACACATCGAATTAAGTAATCTACATTTTATTTATTCTAGTCATCTGCCTTCTCGGAAAGATGTCGCGTGCAGAATTTCCATTGTTCCGAGTTTCAAGGCAGCCCCCTCGCGGAGTCGTGGTGGATTTCTTGGTTCGGCGTGAGCACTACGTCTGGCAAGGGCAACCTTTCTGTTCGTGTTGTTTTTGCCTGTAGCAGGTTTGATCACCGTGCTAGAAACCCATTGAGGACCCAGCCGCGACGCCTGGTATTGATGTTTCAGGCAGCCGCGATGACGTCACGTCGCCGCATCGAACGTCGACGCCATGACGGCTTTGTGAATCATTCTGGTGCTGCCGAAGTACAACCTGTGTTCTTCCAGGAAGCTCTGGTAATCTTCCAGAAGCGGCAGGTGACACGGTTGTAGAGGGAGGTTGGCGTGAACGGCAGACTACTCATGGTCGCAGTACTCGTTGTGTCCATCCGGCCGTGTATGTGACACTGTCGTCCCGTGGAGAGATCTACTATCCGAAGAAGCAGTCGCTTTCGAGACACCGCTCGCCCCTTGCGCAGGCGCCGATGAAGATGACGTTTCTGCAACTCCGTAAGTTGAAGATGCGACGTCTTGTGCATGAATGTTCCATTTTTAACACAGGCGTCATTGGAGGATGCGACATCGCTTCGCCTCTTCTTACTTCTGGTTTTCGTTTGGGCAGCGGAGACGACTTTCTGGAGTCCGGAGGTTTTCTTGTTCGTCGTCTTTTCGGAAGACGGCCGTGGGAAGGCTTGCGATGGTTCCGAGTTAAAAGCATCCTCGTCACGTAGTCGTTGCGTATTGGTCGGGTAGTAGTGACCATGACTCTGGCAACGGCAATTTTTCTGTCCATGTTCTTGGCGGGAGCAGAGGATTTGAAAACAGTAATAGAGATCCGTTGACAGGGCAGTGGCGAGTTGCAGTTTCGGTGTTCCTTGGAGTCGCGATCACGTATTGATGCGGCGTCTAGAGACGCCATGACGGATCCACGAGTCTTTTTGGCACTGCCGTAGTACCCGCCTGTGCAGAGCGCCATGGTTGTACCGGGAGGTTGCCGGGAACAGTAGCCTGCACTTGGTCGCAGGAGCTTTTGAGTCCATGTGGTCGTCGAAGACTCTCTGACGACCCGTCGAACGATCGACCATCCGAGTAAGCAGTCGCATTCTTCTTCTTCTTGACCTTTGCACATGGCACGCGTTCCACGCACCACTCGCCACGAGCACATGCGCCAATGACATTGACGTTGCGACATGGTGCATAACTGTTTCACTAGGTTTTGATAGTTGTTGCTGGTAATTTTAAAAAGCTTAGATGTGAAAGAAAGCTCGTGTAGTTTTAGGCTGGTTGATAATTTTATTCAAGCTTTCTTATTTTTCTAAGAAATGGCGCAGAAGCAAAACAAAGCCAATGCTGGCGTTACCAAGGTACATGAATATTGAAAAGGTCGTAGAAGAAGAAAATAATACAACACCTTAAAATAGAAGAAAATAGTTATATAATGTAACTAGCAAGTAAGGTTATCCACAAATTATAAAGCTGCAACACAGAAGACCAACAGACGAACTATAGAAGAAAAAAATATCAAAATATACCCTCCCCATACCCTCGCTGAAAAAAAAACATATTATAAAGCCTTCAATGATGTGAGGACACACGAAAAATTATGTACGATGCGCAGCAAATTTCAAGAAGGACTGAATTGTGCGGAATTGAGTGGATATCAGAACGGACATTCACTAATTTCAAAGCAGTGCCATTATATTAAGCATACATGTTCCAGTTAATCGACGCTCTCTTGGATGGTCGTGCAACAATATTATTTCCAGAGGGCTCACGACCTGGTTTTTTTAGAAGTGAGGCTTCTAAAGATCTAGGGCATTCCATCCCTCCGGCGTAGCCACCACAGCATATGACAAACAGGCAGACAGACAGATAGACGGACAGACGGACTGACAGACAGACAGACGACCGGCAGACAGACAGACAGACAGACAGACAGACAGACAGAAAGACAGACAGACAGACAGACAGACAGACAGACAGACAGACAGACACTTCGCATCACTCCGCGGATATGTTGCGATTTCTTTTTACATCAGTCGGATCAATTCGCTTCATTTTTGTACTGCATAGTTATGACTAAAATGTCTTTAGGCAGGCGATGACGACATAAATGTGACTTCGAGCGTGGTGTCGGCAATTTTTATTCAAATTGCAAGGGCGGCGACTGCTTCGTGCCCGTGCGGGCAAAGCCGGCAGACGAGGGACCCGCTATCGGTGACGCAACCGGACAAGGTTGGCCTCGGCTTCTGCCATAGGTCTGCAAACATTGTAGAGATCACTCAGACTTACTCGTGAAAATTATGTTGCGCTTAGGGCTCACTCTGACAAGTGCTGGCCAAAATTTCCCTGAACCAGACTCACCCAGACTCAATCAGGAAATTTACCCGTTATATAGCTCGTTTTGTAGATATTTCGGCATTGGTGTTGGCTTCGCTGGTTGTGAACGAAAAATTTCTTGGATGACTGAAAAATTGAGAAAATTATAAATGAAATAAACACTAAAATTTTCTGTGTCCGAGTGAGGATTGAACCCAGATCGTTTGCGTGGCGAGCAGGGGTTCCACTACACAGCTGTGTATCTGAAACAAAATAGAGTTAAAATAATTTCTTTGCTTGAAAATGCAGTGAAAATAACGGCGATATTCTATAAACACATACGTATGTATACACGCTTCGTAATGCGACATATAATATCGCATAGTTCTTGCGTAGTACATGCGTAGATTGCCATGGGGCGTCAATATCACAACGACTTCGTTCTTTAGAGATAGTCATTCAATACTAAAGACACACACGTTACTGCAAGTATTCTGTTAGTACCACGTAGTGGGGTACTTAGAAAGTTACGTAAAGATGTCACGCGCATAATTGCTGGGGGTTTAAACCATGCTACTCATTACACAGAATGTAGCCATATGTGAAAGCTTCACTGGAAAAAGACACGTTTAATTTTATAGATTTTCGAGAAGGCGAAAATGCTGTAGACCTGTGTGCTCGGATTTGAGGAAACGTTAAAGAACCCCTGGTATGGTAATTTCCGGAGTCCTTCACTACGGTGTCTCTCATACTCTTATGGTGACTTTGGGACGTTGAACACGACCCATCGAATTGAGTAATCTACATTTATTTATTCTAGTCATATGCCTTCTCGGAAAGATGTCGCGTGCAGAATTTCCATTGTTCCGAGTTCAAGGCAGCCCCCTCGTGGAGTCGTGGTGGATTTCTTGGTTCGGCGTGAGCACTACGTCTAGCAAGGGCAACCTTTTTGTTCGTGTTGTTTTTGCCTGTAGCAGGTTTGATCACCGTGCTAGAAACCCATTGAGGACCCAGCTGCGACGCCTGGTATTGATGTTTCAGGCAGCCGCGATGACGTCACGTCGCCGCATCGAACGTCGACGCCATGACGGCTTTGTGAATCATTCTGGTGCTGCCGCAGTACAACCTGTGTTCTTCCAGGAAGCTCTGGTAATCTTCCAGAAGCGGCAGGTAACACGGTTGTACAGGGAGGTTGGCGAGAACGGCAGACTACTCATGGTCGCAGTACTCGTTGTGTCCATCCGGCCGTGTATGTGACACTGTCGTCCCGTGGAGAGATCTACTATCCGAAGAAGCAGTCGATTTCGAGACACCGCTCGCCCCTTGCGCAGGCGCCGATCAAGATGACGTTTCTGCAACTCCGTAAGTTGAAGATGCGACGTCTTGTGCCTGAATGTTCCATTTTTAACACAGGCGTCATTGGAGGATGCGACATCGCTTCGCCTCTTCTTACTTCTGGTTTTCGTTTGGGCAGCGGAGACGACTTTCTGGAGTCCGGAGGTTTTCTTGTTCGTCGTCTTTTCGGAAGACTGCCGTGGGAAGGCTTGCAATGGTTCCGAGTTAAAAGCATCCTCGTCACGTAGTCGTTGCGTATTGGTCGGGTAGTAGTGACCATGACTCCTGGCAACGGCAATTTTTCTGTCCGTGTTTCTTGGCGGGAGCAGAGGATTTGAAAACAGTAATAGAGATCCGTTGACAGGGCAGTGGCGAGGTGCAGTTTCGGTGTTCCTTGGAGTCGCGATCACGTCTTGCTGCGGCGTCTAGAGACGCCATGACGGATCCACGAGTCTTTTTGGCACTGCCGTAGTACCGCCTGTGCAGAGCGCCATGGTTGTACCGGGAGGTTGCCGGGAACAGTAGCCTGCACTTGGTCGCAGGAGCTTTTGAGTCCATGTGCTCGTCGAAGCAACTCTGACGACCCGTCGAACGATCGACCATCCGAGTAAGCAGTCGCATTCTTCTTCTTCTTGACCTTTGCACATGGCACGCGTTCCACGCACCACTCGCCACGAGCACATGCGCCAATGACATTGACGTTGCGACATGGTGCATAACTGTTTCACTAGGTTTTGATAGTTGTTGCTGGTAATTTTTAAAAAAGCTTAGATGTGAAAGAAAGCTCGTGTAGTTTTAGGCTGGTTGATAATTTTATTCAAGCTTTCTTATTTTTCTAAGAAATGGCGCAGAAGCAAAACAAAGCCAATGCTGGCGTTACCAAGGTACATGAATATTGAAAAGGTCGAAGAAGAAGAAAATAATACAACGCCTTAAAATAGAAGAAAATAGTTTAATAATGTAACTAGCAAGTAAGTTATCCACAAATTATAAAGCTGCAACACAGAAGACCAACAGACAAACTATATAAGAACAAAATATCAAAATATACCCTCCCCATACCCTCGCTGAAAAAAAACATATTATAAAGCCTTCAATGATGTGAGGACACACGAAAAATTATGTACGATGCGCAGCAAATTTCAAGAAGGACTGAATTGTGCGGAATTGAGTGGATATCAGAACGGACATTCACTAATTTCAAAGCAGTGCCATTATATTAAGCATACATGTTCCAGGTAATCGACGCTTTCTTGGATGGCCGTGCAACAATATTATTTCCAGAGGGCTCACGACCTGGTTTCTTTAGAAGTGAGGCTTCTAAAGTTCCAGGGCATTCGATCCCTCCGGCGTAGCCACCACAGCATATGACAAACAGGCAGACAGACAGACAGACGGACAGACGGACTGACAGACAGACAGACGACCGGCAGACAGACAGACAGACAGACAGACAGACAGACAGACAGACAGAAAGACAGACAGACAGACAGACAGACAGACAGACAGACAGACAGACAGACAGACAGACAGACAGACAGACAGACACTTCGCATCACTCCGCGGATATGTTGCGATTTCTTTTTTACATCAGTCGGATCAATTCGCTTCATTTTTGTACTGCATAGTTATGACTAAAATGTCTTTAGGCAGGCGATGACGACATAAATGTGACTTCGAGCGTGGTGTCGGCGATTTTTATTCAAATTGCAAGGGCGGCGACTGCTTCGTGCCCGTGCGGGCAAAGCCGGCAGATGAGGGACCCGCTATCGGTGACGCAACCGGACAAGGTTGGCCTCGGCTTCTGCCATAGGTCTGCAAACATTGTAGAGATCACTCAGACGTACTCGTGAAAATTATGTTGCGCTTAGGGCTCACTCTGAGAAGTGCTGGCCAAAATTTCCCTGAACCAGACTCACCCAGACTCAATCAGGAAATTTAACCGTTATATAGCTCGTTTTGTAGGTATTTCGGCGTCGGTGTTGGCTTCGCTGGTTGTGAACGAAAAATTTCTTGGATGACTGAAAAATTGAGAAAATTAGAAATGAAATAAACACTAAAATTTTCTGTGTCCGAGTGAGGATTGAACCCAGATCGTTTGCGTGGCGAGCAGGGGTTCCACTACACAGCTGTGTATCTGAAACAAAATAGAGTTAAAATAATTTCTTTGCTTGAAAATGCAGTGAAATAACGGCGATATTCTATAAACACATACGTATGTATACACGCTTCGTAATGCGACATATAATATCGCATAGTTCTTGCGTAGTACATGCTTAGATTGCCATGGGGCGTCAATATCACAACGACTTCGTTCTTTTGAGATAGTCATTCAATACTAAAGACACAATAATTTCAGATACACCGCTGTGTAGTAAAACCCCTGCTCGCCACGGAAACGGTCTGGGTTCAATCCTCACTCGGACACAGAAAGTTTTATTGTTTATTTCATTTCTAATTTTCTCAATATTTCAGTCATCCAAGAAATTTTTGGCTCACAACCAGCGAAGCCAACACCGATGCCGAAATATCTACAAAACGAGCTATATAACGCTGTGGCGTTAAAATTTCCTGATTGAGTCTTGGTGAGTCTGGTTCAGGGAAATTTTGGCCAGCACTTGTCAGAGTGAGCTCTAAGCGCAACATAATTTTCACGAGTAAGTCTGAGTGATCTCTGCAATGTTTGCAGACCTATGGAAGAAGCCGAGGCCAACCTTGTCCGGTTGCGTCACCGATAGCGGGTCCCTCGTCTGCCGGCTTTGCCCGCACGGGCACGAAGCAGTCGCCGCCCTTGCAATTCGAATAAAAATCGCAGACACCACGCTCGAAGTTACAATCAACGTCGTCATCGCCTGCCTAAAGACATTTTAGTCACAACTATGCAGTACAAAAACGAAGCGAATTGATCCAACTGATGTAAAAAAGAAACCGCAACATATCTGCGGAGTGATGCGAAGTGTCTGTCTGTCTGTCTGTCTGTATGTCTGTCTGTCTGTCTGTCTGCCGGTCGTCTGTCTGTCTGTCAGTCCGTCTGTCCGTCTGTCTTTCTGTCTGCCTGTTTGTCATATGCTGTGGTGGCTACGCCGGAGGGATGGAATGCCCTAGATCTTTAGAAGCCTCACTTCTAAAAAAACAAGGTCGTGAGCCCTCTGGAAATAATATTGTTGCACGACCATCCAAGAGAGCATCGATTAACTGGAACATGTATGCTTAATATAATGGCACTGCTTTGAAATTAGTGAATGTCCGTTCTGATATCCACTCAATTCCGCACAATTCAGTCCTTCTTGAAATATGCTGCGCATCGTACATAATTTTTCGTGTGTCCTCACATCATTGAAGGCTTTATAATATGGTTTTTTTTTCAGAGAGGGTATGGGGAGGGTATATTTTGATATTTTTTTCTTATATAGTTTGTCTGTTGGTCTTCTGTGTTGCAGCTTTATAATTTGTGGATAACCTTACTTGATAGTTACATTATATAACTATTTTCTTCTATTTTAAGGTGTTGTATTATTTTCTTCTTCTTCGACCTTTTCAATATTCATGTACCTTGGTAACGCCAGCATTGGCTTTGTTTTGCTTCTGCGCCATTTCTTAGAAAAATAAGAAAGCTTGAATAAAATTATCAACCAGCCTAAATCTACACGAGCTTTCTTTCACATCTAAGCTTTTTTAAAAATTACCAGCAACAACTATCAAAACCTAGTGAAACAGTTATGCACCATGTCGCAACGTCAATGTCATTGGCACATGTGCTCGTGGCGAGTGGTGCGTGGAACGCGTGCCATGTGCAAAGGTCAAGAAGAAGAAGAATGCGACTGCTTACTCGGATGGTCGATCGTTCGACGGGTCGTCAGAGTTGCTTCGACGACCACATGGACTCAAAAGCTCCTGCGACCAAGTGCAGGCCACTGTTCCCGGCAACCTCCCGGTACAACCATGGCGCTCTGCACAGGCGGTACTACGGCAGTGCCAAAAAGACTCGTGGATCCGTCATGGCGTCTCTAGACGCCGCATCAAGACGTGATCGCGACTCCAAGGAACACCGAAACTGCACCTCGCCACTGCCTTGTCAACGGATCTCTATTACTGTTTTCAAATCCTCTGCTCCCGCCAAGAACACGGACAGAAAAATTGCCGTTGCCAGGAGTCATGGTCACTACTACCCGACCAATACGCAACGACTACGTGACGAAGATGCTTTTAACTCGGAACCATCGCAAGCCTTCCCACGGCAGTCTTCCGAAAAGACGACGAACAAAAAAACCTCCGGACTCCAGAAAGTCGTCTCCGCTGCCCAAACGAAAACCAGAAGTAAGAAGAGGCGAAGCGATGTCGCATCCTCCAATGACGCCTGTGTTAAAAATGCAACATTCAGGCACAAGACGTCGCATCTTCAACTTACGGAGTTGCAGAAACGTCATCTTCATCGGCGCCTGCGCAAGGGGCGAGCGGTGTCTCGAAATCGACTGCTTCTTCGGATAGTAGATCTCTCCACGGGACGACAGTGTCACATACACGGCCGGATGGACACAACGAGTACTGCGACCATGAGTAGTCTGCCGTTCACGCCCACCTCCCTGTACAACCGTGTTACCTGCCGCTTCTGGAAGATTACCAGAGCTTCCTGGAAGAAACACAGGTTGTACTGCGGCAGCACCAGAATGATGCACAAAGCCGTCATGGCGTCGACGTTCGATGCGGCGACGTGACGTCATCGCGGCTGCCTGAAACATCAATACCAGGCGTCGCAGCTGGGTCCTCAATGGGTTTCTAGCACGGTGATCAAACCTGCTACAGGCAAAAAACAACACGAACAGAGAGGTTGCCCTTGCCAGACGTAGTGCTCACGCCGAACCAAGAAATCCACCACGACTCCGCGAGGGCGCTGCCTTGAACTCGGAACAATGGAAATTCTGCACGCGACATCTTTCCGAGAAGGCATATGACTAGAATAAATAAAATGTAGATTACTCAATTCGATGTGTCGTGTTTAACGTCCAAAAGTCACCATAAGAGTATGAGAGACACCGTAGTGAAGGACTCCGGAAATTACCATACCAGGGGTTCTTTAACGTTTCCTCAAATCCGAGCACACAGGTCTACAGCATTTTCGCCTTCTCGAAAATCTATAAAATTAAACGTGTCTTTTCCAGTGAAGCTTTCGCATATGGCTACATTCTGTGTAATGAGTAGCATGGTTTAAACCCCCAGCAATTATGCGCGTGACATCTTTACGTAACTTTCTAAGTACCCCACTACGTGGTACTAACAGAATACTTGCAGTAACGTGTGTGTCTTTAGTATTGAATGACTATCTCTAAAGAACGAAGTCGTTGTGATATTGACGCCCCATGGCAATCTACGCATGTACTACGCAAGAACTATGCGATATTATATGTCGCATTACGAAGCGTGTATACATACGTATGTGTTTATAGAATATCGCCGTTATTTTCACTGCATTTTCAAGCAAAGAAATTATTTTAACTCTATTTGTTTCAGATACACAGCTGTGTAGTGGAACCCCTGCTCGCCACGCAAACGATCTGGGTTCAATCCTCACTCGGACACAGAAAATTTTAGTGTTTATTTCATTTCTAATTTTCTCAATTTTTCAGTCATCCAAGAAATTTTTCGTTCACAACCAGCGAAGCCAACACCGATGCCGAAATATATACAAAACGAGCTATATAACGGTTAAATTTCCTGATTGAGTCGGGGTGAGTCTGGTTCAGGGAAATTTTGGCCAGCACTTGTCAGAGTGAGCCCTAAGCACAACATAATTTTCACGAGTAAGTCTGAGTGATCTCTACAATGTTTGCAGACCTATGGCAGAAGCCGAGGCCAACCTTGTCCGGTTGCGTCACCGATAGCGGGTCCCTCGTCTGCCGGCTTTGCCGCACGGGCACGAAGCAGTCGCCGCCCTTGCAATTTGAATAAAAATCGCCGACACCACGCTCGAAAGTCACATTTATGTCGTCATCGCCTGCCTAAAGACATTTAGTCATAAACTATGCAGTACAAAAATGAAGCGAATTGATCCGACTGATGTAAAAAAGAAATCGCAACATATCCGCGGAGTGATGCGAAGTTCTGTCTGTCTGTCGTCTGTCTGTCTGTCTGTCTGTCTGTCTGTCTGTCTGTCTGTCTTTCTGCCGGTCGTCTGTCTGTCTGTCAGTCCGTCTGTCTGTCTGTCTGCCTGTTTGTCATATGCTGTGGTGGCTACGCCGGAGGGATCGAATGCCCTGGATCTTTAGAAGCCTCACTTCTAAAAAAACCAGGTCGTGAGCCCTCTGGAAATAATATTGTTGCACGGCCATCCAAGAAAGCGTCGATTACCTGGAACATGTATGCTTGATATAATGGCACTGCTTTGAAATTAGTGAATGTCCGTTCTGATATCCACTCAATTCCGCACAATTCAGTCCTTCTTGAAATTTGCTGCGCATCGTACATAATTTTTCGTGTGTCCTCACATCATTGAAGGCTTTATAATATGTTTTTTTTCAGCGAGGGTATGGGGAGGGTATATTTAGATATTGGTTCTTATATAGTTTGTCTGTTGGTCTTCTGTGTTGCAGCTTTATAATTTGTAGATAACCTTACTTGCTAGTTGCATTATTGAACTATTTTCTTCTATTTTAAGGCGTTGTAATATTTTCTTCTTCTTCGACCTTTTCAATATTCATGTACCTTGGTAACGCCAGCATTGGCTTTGTTTTGCTTCTGCGCCATTTCTTAGAAAAATAAGAAAGCTTGAATAAAATTATCAACCAGCCTAAAACTACACGAGCTTTCTTTCACATCTAAGCTTTTTTAAAAAATTACCAGCAACAACTATCAAAACCTAGTGAAACAGTTATGCACCATGTCGCAATGTCAATGTCATTGGCGCATGTGCTCGTGGCGAGTGGTGCGTGGAACGCGTGCCATGTGCAAAGGTCAAGAAGAAGAAGAATGCGACTGCTTACTCGGATGGTCGATCGTTCGACGGGTCGTCAGAGTTGCTTCGACGAGCACATGGACTCAAAAGCTCCTGCGACCAAGTGCAGGCTACTGTTCCCGGCAACCTCCCGGTACAACCATGGTGCTCTGCACAGGCGGTACTACGGCAGTGCCAAAAAGACTCGTGGATCCGTCATGGCGTCTCTAGACGCCGCATCAAGACGTGATCGCGACTCCAAGGAACACCGAAACTGCACCTAGCCACTGCCCTGTCAACGGATCTCTATTACTGTTTTCAGATCCTCTGCTCCCGCCAAGAACACGGACAGAAAAATTGCCGTTGCCAGGAGTCATGGTCACTGCTACCCGACCAATACGCAACGACTACGTGACGAGGATGCTTTTAACTCGGAACCATCGCAAGCCTTCCCACGGCAGTCTTCCGAAAAGACGACGAACAAGAAAACCTCCGGACTCCAGAAAGTCGTCTCCGCTGCCCAAACGAAAACCAGAAGTAAGAAGAGGCGAAGCGATGTCGCATCCTCCAATGACGCCTGTGTTAAAAATGGAACATTCAGGCACAAGACGTCGCATCTTCAACTTACGGAGTTGCAGAAACTTCATCTTCATCGGCTCCTGCGCAAGGGGCGAGCGGTGTCTCGAAATCGACTGCTTCTTCAGATAGTAGATCTCTCCACGGGACGACAGTGTCACATACACGGCCGGATGGACACAACGAGTACTGCGACCATGAGTAGTCTGCCGTTCTCGCCAACCTCCCTGTACAACCGTGTTACGTGCCGCTTCTGGAAGATTACTAGAGCTTCCTGGAAGAACACAGGTTGTACTGCGGCAGCACCAGAATGATTCACAAAGCCGTCATGGCGTCGACGTTCGATGCGGCGACGTGACGTCATCGCGGCTGCCTGAAACATCAATACCAGGCGTCGCAGCTGGGTCCTCAATGGGTTTCTAGCACGGTGATCAAACCTGCTACAGGCAAAAACAACACGAACAGAAAGGTTGCCCTTGCCAGACGTAGTGCTCACGCCGAACCAAGAAATCCACCACGACTCCGCGAGGGGGCTGCCTTGAACTCGGAACAATGGAAATTCTGCACGCGACATCTTTCTGAGAAGGCTTATGACTAGAATAAATAAAATGTAGATTACTCAATTCGATGTGTCGTGTTTAACGTCCCAAAGTCACCTTAAGAGTATGAGAGACACCGTAGTGAAGGACTCCGGAAATTACCATACCAGGGGTTCTTTAACGTTTCCTCAAATCCGAGCACACAGGTCTACAGCATTTTCGCCTTCTCGAAAATCTATAAAATTAAACGTGTCTTTTTCCAGTGAAGCTTTCGCATATGGCTACATTCTGTGTAATGAGTAGCATGGTTTCAACCCCCAGCAATTATGCGCGTGACATCTTTACGTAACTTTCTAAGTACCCCACTACGTGGTGCTAACAGAAAACTTGCAGTAACGTGTGTGTCTTTAGTATTGAATGACTATCTCTAAAGAACGAAGTCGCTGTGATATTGACGCCCCATGGCAATCTACGCATGTACTACGCAAGAACTATGCGATATTATATTGTCACAGGTAATGGGTATGAGCCATCAACTGTAAGTGGAATTCCTGAGAAGTGAAGAAAGACGAGGGCTTTTGCGTCTTGGTCTGAGGGCAAGTAAGACGTCGTTTCGTCGCTGTCTGTTATTACGTTCGCGGCACTGGTGGAGGTGCTGGGTAAATGCGCCTTGGCTGCAGATTTTCAGCCGACACACCGAGCTACTAGGAGACAGCTACAGCTCCCACGGCAAGAAGCAGTCGCCGCCTGCGAGGACTATCTCCCGAGTACGGTCCCCTCTCTCAAGAAGAGATGGCAACTTCAACTAACAACCAGGCGAGTCAAACCAACGACGCCTATTCTTTTCTCCCGCATGTTTTTCATGCGCCGCAAACACCACGCTCATTTCATGGAGACATTTACGAAGATGTTGACGACTGGCTTGACCACTTCAATCGAGTTGCCAACATCAACGAATGGGATGAAGCTCGCAAGCTGCGGAGAGTTTACTTTGCATTAGAAGACTCTGCCAAAACGTGGTACGAAAACCACGAGGGTTCCTTTGCGACGTGGCATGAGTTCAGCCGACAGTTTCGTGACGCGTACCGCAGCACTGAAAGGAAGGAGAGAGCAGAGCAGGCTATCTCGTCTCGTAACCAACGACCCAACGAGAGAGTTTCGATGTTTGTCGAGGACATGCTGCGACTCTTCAAGCGTGCTGACCCTGCAATGTCCGAGGAAAAGAAGGTGCGGCATTTAATGCGTGGGGTAAAAGAGCAGCTTTTCGCCGGACTCGTGCGCAATCCACCGACGACTGTGGCAGAGTTCATAAATGAGGCAACCACAATGGAGCGTACTCTCCAGTATAGGTCGTCACAGTATGAACGCCACGACGTGACCCCTGCTGCATGCTTTATCGGGGCTGACAGCGAGAGGCATGCCCTCGCTGAGTTCATAAGAAGCGTCGTGCGGGACGAGCTGCGCCAACTCCAAGCAGCGGGACCCCAACCACCCGTAAGCTGCTCTCACAGACATAATCCGAAATGAGATCCGACAGGTGGTCACCCCACTCGCGCCAACAAGGCCTGAGGCCCCTGTACTGACTTATGCGGCGGCTCTGCGATCTCCTGCACCACATGGCCCTGATCCCACCATGGGGAGAATGGATCAGGCTAGCCATCGATTCCAGGGCACCTCTTCGACTCCGCCACCCACCTCAAGGTTTCCGAGTGCACCGACTTATCGTCCGTCTGGATCGCGGCAAAACGCCACAAAGGCCAGCGTGTGGCGTACGTCCGATAACCGTCCCCTCTGCTACCACTGTGGCGAAGCGGGTCACGTCTACCGCCATTGCCAGTACCGCCAAATTGGTCTCCGTGGCTTTCACCCTGATGCTCGGTGCCCGCGTTACGGTGAGCGTCCCCGCGACATCGAAGCGTACCTTACGGGCCAGCAAGCTCCTCGCCTTGGTCAACGCCCCATTTCAAGATCACCATCACCTCGCCGCCCCACGTCACCTAGCATTCCCTCGTCATCTTTTGCTCCTTTCAGAGGCCGGTCACCGAGTCCCCACAGGGGAAACTAGAAACCGCGGCTCCTGGGGGTGAAGCCGCGTCCCAACGAACTGTCAAAGAGCCTCCTTCGACGCAAAGACCCGACGAAGACCGTTTTGACTTTCCAGTCGTTTCCGAAAGTCATCAGACTGTTTCCGCTGACATCACCGTACACGTCGATAATCACGTCGTCACTGCCCTCGTCGACACCGGCGCCGATTATTCGGTTATGAGCAGCACCCTAGCATCCCAACTGAGGAAGGTAACTACCCCTTGGCAAGGACCGCCGTTGCGCACGGCAGGGGGCCACCTCGTCACGCCGACTGGAATGTGCACAGCCCGTGTTCGAGTCCGTGCTTCGACGTTCACAGGGTCTTTCCTCGTATTACCTGTGCTGCTCCCGTCCACTTATTTTGGGGCTGGACTTTCTTCGCGAACACGGCGCAATTATTGACCTAAGAGACTTGCAGGTGTCGTTCGAGGACCCGTTTCATCTTGCAACCGGAAAACGCCCGCTCATCGAAGGCTGCCCTACGTGTATCTTCCTGAATCTGTTACTCTGCCTCCCCGCAGCAGCCTTTTTATCAACGTTGAATGTGACCAAGACGTTCCCGATGCTGTAATTGCAGAAGGAAATTTGTCCCTACTTTTTGCACAACAAATCTGCGTTGCCCGAGGTATTGTACAGCCCAGTAGAAAGCAGGCTTGCCTATTCGTCACGAATTTCAGCGAGGAGTATCGCCATCTTACCAAGCAGACTGCGATCGCATACCTTGAGGATATTGCCAACGTCCCTGGTCCCTCAACATTATCTGCTCTTTCGTCGTGCGACGATTCCGCCATGACATTTGCAAGCACTCTCGACGTGAACCAGGGTCTACCGTCTGCACAACGGGAACGTCTTTTGAAGCTACTTGGCTCATTTCGGGACTGCTTCGCTACGACTTCAAAAGTTAACCAAACACCGCTTGCCAAGCATCGTATCATCACCGAGCCTACCGAGAGACCCATTCGACAGCATGCCTACAGAGTCTCGCAAAAAGAACAAGACGTTATACGCCAACAGGTCCAGCAGATGCTCAAGGACGATGTCATCCAGCCATCGACCAGTCCCTGGGCGTCCCCTGTTGTGTTAGTAAAGAAAAAAGATGGTACTCTGCGATTTTGCGTCGACTACCGAAAGTTGAATAAGATCACGAAGAAAGACGTGTATCCTTTACCACGAATAGACGACTCGCTTGACCGCATTCGCAATGCTCGTTACTTTTCTTCCATGGATCTACGCAGCGGCTATTGGCAAATATCTGTTGATGAGCGCGACCGCGAAAAGACCGCCTTCATTACTCCTGACGGACTCTACGAGTTCAAGGTCCTTCCCTTCGGCTTATGCTCGGCACCAGCTACTTTTCCAAGAATGATGGACACGGTTCTTTCTGGGCTAAAATGGCAATCGTGTCTTGTCTACCTTGACGATGTGGTCGTCTTCTCGGACACGTTTGAGCAGCACGTCCAGCGCTTACAGGCAGTTCTTCAGGCGATTCGAACAGCTGGACTTTCTCTCAAACCTGAGAAATGCCACTTTGCATTCGAGGAACTAAAATTTCTTGGTCACGTCGTCAACCACGCCGGTATACACCCAGACCCTGAGAAAACGAAAGCTGTTGCCGCATTTCCTGTCCCAACGAACAAGCGCGACCTCCGCCGATTTCTGGGACTCTGCGCATATTACAGACGCTTCGTCAAAGGCTTTTCTAAAATCGCTGAACCGCTAAATGAACTTACGAAAGACGGCGTACCGTTTGTTTGGGGTCATGATCAGCATCACGCCTTTGACGCGCTACGAAACCAGCTCCAAGCCCCACCTGTACTCGGTCACTTTGACGATAACGCTGCCACAGAGCTACACACCGATGCCAGCAACGTCGGACTTGGAGCTGTACTGGTTCAATGGCAAAATGGCGTAGAGCGCGTGATTGCCTATGCAAGTCGAACATTATCATCTGCAGAGAAAAACTACTCTGCAACAGAAAAAGAATGCTTAGCCGTTGTTTGGGCTATAACAAAGTTTCGCCCTTATTTATACGGTCGACCATTCAGGGTAGTTAGCGACCATCACTCTTTATGCTGGCTCGCCAACCTCAAAGACCCTTCTGGTCGTCTAGCACGCTGGAGCCTTCGGCTGCAAGAATTTGACGTTACAGTCATTCACAAGTCAGGACGCAAACACACTGATGCTGACTGTCTGTCGCGTGCACCAATTCGAAGTACGAACGCGGACGTTGAAGAGGACGATACATTCCTTTCCTCTGTGTCAGCAACCGACTTGGCTCAACAACAACGCGACGACATGGAGCTAAGCCCGCTGATCGACTACCTCGAAGGCCGAAAACGCAGCCTTCCTCGAAACTTTGCACGTTCGCTGGCCTCGTTCTGCATCAGGGATGGAGTCCTCTATAAGAAAAATTTCGACCATACCCAGGCTACTTACCTGCTGGTTGCGCCGACCTCGCTTCGGGACGATATTTTACATGCTTGTCACGACGAACCATCATCCGGACACCTCGGCTACACGCGCACATTGGAAAGAATTCGCCACTCATACTACTGGCCCCGCCTCGCGAAGACAGTCAAGCAGTACGGTCCGCACATGCCGCGGAACTGCCAACGCCGTAAGGACTCCACCTGTCCGACCAGCAGGACTATTACAGCCAATCGCCACCGCGAAGACACCATTCCATCAAATTGGCATTGACTTGCTCTGCTCATTTCCACCTCTTCGTCTGGAAACCGGTGGATTGTGGTTGCCAACCGATTATTTAACGCGTTACGCGAAACAAAAGCCCTGCCCAAAGCTACCGCCGTCCGAAATTGCACAGTTTTTTGTCACCAGCAATCGTACTTCGGTCACGGAGCGCCAGCTGTGATATCCTGATCGTGGTACAGCTTTCACCGCAGAGATGCTATACAAGAAGTGCTGGAGACTAAGTGGTACAGAACATCGGAAAACGACGGGTTATCACACCCAAACAAATGGACTCACTGAACGGTTGAACAAGACCATTGCAGATATGCTGTCAATGTATGTGGCCGTTGATCACAAGAAACTGGGATGATATACTCCCTTACGTAACTTTTGCTTACAATACAGCAGTCCAAGAGAAGTACAGGTTTCACCCCATTTCGCATAGTTCATGGTCGAGAGGTCACCACAATGCTCGATGCAATGCTCCTTCCTAACAACTTGAGCATGTTCAACACCGGACGCTGAATTGTTCGCTCAACGCGCCGAGGAGGCCCGTCAACTCGCCCGATGGCCGTATTCAGCTCGCCAAACTGCCGACGCACAACGCTACAACCTTACACACCGAGAGGTTACCTTCCAACCAGGCGATGAAGTTTGGGTGTGGACTCCCCATTCGACAGGCGTGGTCACTCTGAGAAGTTGCTTCGGCGCTACTTCGGCCCTTACAAAGTTCTGCGCCGACTCAGTGACGTTACGTATGAAGTTCTCCCTGAGGGCGCCTCAAGACGTTCCCGTCGGTTTCCACAAAGTGATGTGGTGCACGTGTCAAGACTCTAGCCATATTTCTCGCGTCATCTATCGAACGTGGACTAATTACCATGCGATGACTATTTTTTGTCACTTTCGTTTTTTATTGTCTTGTGTACTTACTCCTTTCTTTATTGAGTACTTCTAGGACGCCAGCCCATTTTTTTTTCTCCCTTATGACGGAGTTGTTGGGTTCCATGATAAGCATCTTTTTTTTCTCATTTGTTTGCTCAACGCTCATTACCAGCATCGAGCCGATGCTTTTCGAGGAGAGGGAGTAATGTCACAGGTAATGGGTATGAGCCATCAACTGTAAGTGGAATTCCTGGGAAGGTAAGAAAGAAGAGGGCTTTTGCGTCCTGGTCTGAGGGCGAGTAAGGACGTCGTTTCGTCGCCTGTCTGTTATTACGTTCGCGGCAATATGTAGTGTGTATATGTGTGTGTATGTGTGTATGTATTTGGTGTATGTGTGTATGCATGTATGAGTGTGTATCTATGTGTGTATGTGTGTATATGTGTATCTGTGTGTGTATGTATGTGTATGTATTTGTGTATGTTTGGTATGTATGTATGTATTATGTAAAATGTATGTGTGTTATTTGTGTGTATGCGTTGTGTGTTTATGTATGTATGTATGTACGTATGTATGTGTGTATGTATGTATGTATGTATGTATGTATGTATGTATGTATGTATGTATGTATGTATGTATGTACGTATGTATGTATGTATCTGTGTGTATGTGTATATGTGTGTATGTATGTGTGTATGTATGATTGTATGCATTTGTGTGTATGTAGGTATGTATGTGTGTGAATGTATGTTTGCATGTGTGAATGTATGTATGCGTGCAAGTATGTATGTGTGTATGTGTGTGTGTTTGTGTGTATTATTTATGTATGTATGTATGTATGTATGTGTGTGAGTATGTATGTGTATAAATGTGTGTATGTATGTATGTGTGTATGATTATGTATGCATGTGTGTATGTGTGTATCTGTGCGTATGTGTGTATATGTATGTGTGTATGTATGTATGTATGTATGTATGCGTATGTATGTATGTATGTGTTTGTATGTATGTGTGTGTATGTGTGTTGTATGTGTATGCATTTGTGGGGTGCATGTGTGCACGTATGTGTATGTGCGTATGTATGTGTGTGTTGTATGTATGTGTGCGCATGTATGTGTGTATGTTTGTCTGTATGTGTGTATGAGTTTGTATTGTGTTGCATGTGTATGCATGTGTGTGTATGTATATGTGTGTGTTTGTGAGTGTATATATGTGTGCATGTATGTATGTAGGTATGTATGTGTATGTGTGTATATGCGTGTATATGTATGTGTGTACGTATGAGTATGTGTGTATGTGTGTATGAGTGCGTATATGTATATGTGTGTATGTATGTGTGTATGTGTGTATGTGTATGTCTGTATGTGTGTTTGAGGGTATGTATCTGTGTATGTATGTGTATGTATGTAGTGTGCAGTGTGTATGTATCTGAGTGTAAGTATGTGTGTATGTGTGAATGTATGTGTGTATGTGTGTATATGAATGTATGTGAATATGGTGTGTATGTGTATGTGTATGTATGTATGTGTGCGTATGTGTGTGATGAGTGATGTATTGTATGTATTTGTGTATGTATGTATGTGTGTGCGCATGTATGTGTGTATGTATGTATTTATAAATGTATTTGGTGTATGCGTTGTTGTGTTTATGTATGTATGTATGTATGTATGTGTATATGTGTGTGTTTGTTGTATGTATGATGTCCGTATGTATGTGTGTGTGTATGTATGTGTGTATGTATGTATGTGTGTATGTATGTCTATGTGTATGTGTGTGTCTGTGTTGTATGTATGTGTGTAGTGGTGTTTGTGTGTATGTGTATATGTATGTATGTGTTGTATGTCTTTGTGTATGTCATGTGTGCGAGTGTGTCTGTGTGAATGTATGTGTGTACGTGTATATGTTTATGTATGTGCGTATATGTATGTGTGTGTATGT
>WOVY01014112.1:0-59566 GCA_013436015.1 Rhipicephalus annulatus | reverse complement strand
GTGCTATACTCCTGTCACCGAAAGAAGCTGGTTACCTTCGCTCCTTCACCACCATGTTGACTACTGTCAGCAAGGCCTCTCCAAGTACATGTAGGAATTTCGTGTAGAAACCCGCCGACAGACCATCCGGCCCCGGTGCAGAGTTCGGGGGCATACTCCGTATGCTATGGCAAGTTCTTCTAACGTCACCTTTCCAAGAAGGGTGGGGGACTCATCTTGTGTCAGTGGGTGAACGCGACCACAGGCTGCTAATTAGGTCAGTATCGGGTAGAGTATTTGTTGATCCTTTGTCTTCAAATGCAGTTGCGAAGTACTCCCGGAAAACAGCAGCGATCTCCTCCGGGTCATTGGTAACCGACCCGTCAGGGCGTCTCGCCTCGGTTATGCGTAGTTCGCCATTTCCGTTCATCTCAGTTGGTTCTGATAGAGCCGAAACAGGACCGTGTGGAAAGGTTCTGTTGTCTACAATTCCTCTTTTTGAGGAGTCTGTCATATGTCACTTCTAACGAGGCCAGATAATCTCTTATACAGTCGTGAGTTCAATCCGCTCCCCGAATGATCCTTATTCTGCGGAGGGTCTCGTTGATTTGGGTTAGTAAGCCGTTTTTAGATGCGGAAGCATCTATACTCGCGCCTTGTAGTGCGCCGACCGCGCCGTCCGCACCGTTCTCGAACATTCGACAGCTGACGCGCGCCGCATGCGCCGTCGCCCACCATCTGTGTACTACGAGGTGGACGTGCTTTGCTTCACCGAGACGTGGAACGCCAATGACGTCGACGTTGCGGGATACGTTCGGTCGCGCGCACGCACGGGTTCAAACGACCTGCGGGCGGTGTGGGATTTACGTCAAGCGTGACGTCGACAACGACGACGACTCCTTCATTGACTCCGACTACAGCCGGCGTTCAACAAACGTGCCAACGGCGAGCACTGCGTTGCTACCGTCTGTGGCGTCGACGTCATGACGATGTACCTCGCGCCAACCTCTCTCGTGCCGCCGTAGAAAAGTACGTAGACGAGGCCGTGCAAGATTACAGAAAACAACCCCGCAACATCGACCGTTCATGCTATTGGCGACTTCAACGTCGACGTCATCAAGGACGATTGGATAGTCGAATACATGGCGTCGCGACACTCGCTGAAACGCGCCAACGCACGACGACTGCAAACACCACCAGCCGACCACCATTCGCGGAACCTGCATCGACCACGTCTTTGCAAATTTCGACCTACGACCGATGCAACCCGATCCACTCACTCTTACTTTACCGACCACAAAGCCATCGTCCTCAAAGTTCGTCGCAATAAATAAAACACCGCCCTTTCGCATACGTGCCGTACGTGTTCACTCATTTAACCCCCATTTCACAACCACGTTAACCAATTTAGCCATCGACCCAAGTAAGTCGCAATTTAACACCCGTTAACCAATTACATGCTTCCGCATCCTCCTCAGTGTTCCCCCGAGGGAAGCTGCGGGCATTTTTTTCTCGCTCGGCCTTCTTCCTGAAGGATGCCCTTCCATTTCTCCTTCAGAAGGTCACATACATCGGAGGTCATTTGGGGGGCACTTTCCAGGGACTCTCTTAGGCGGTCCTCAATTGTTTGTATGGATTCATCGTTTTGTAGGACACTTGAACTATCCGCCACCGCGCCCCGCAATCCCGTGGCGCTGGCGCCACGTTCAACGTCACCCTCACGGGGACGTGATCCGACCTCTCCCAAGTTGCTAGGGGGGCCAAGAGTGTCGCATGCCAGCGTGAGGGGCAAGAAGAAATCTGGCAGATAGATCCGGTCAATTCCACTTGCCGTGTTTTTGGACTTCCTAGTCAGCGCAAAGTCATCCTTATGTGTGTACAGCCAGGCGTCGGTAAATTTCAAGTGTTTAAGGATCTTAGTGAGCTCCTTTGCGTTGTAAGTCGATCCTCCTGGCCCGGGCCTCGTTCGAAGAAGACCCTCTGCGAATAAAGAAAATCCTAATAAGACATGGGGCATTGGTTCCAAAAGAAGAGGATGTAAAGCTTTAAAAAAAGAGTTTGTTTCCGATCGCGTAACCGGGGCATAAATGTTAACAATGCGGATTCTCTTACCGCTTATATGTGCATCGACTATTATTATGGCCATCCCCGCGCCAAAGGTGCAGAACGCCTTTTCGCGGTAACGCCCTGTGACGAAGACGACGCCAACCCCGCAGCATCTAGAGTTTGTGAAAGAGAAGAAGGCGTCGAGTTGGAGGTTTCGCCGAAACACAGCCACATCCAAAGGGGTTCTGAAGTTTGTTTCTTGTAGAAACAGGAAGTCAATCCCCTGCGTACGTGCATACGATATAATTTCCCTCAGCTTATTACTGTCTCGAAAACCGCGGACGTTCCAAGTTGCTATGTTGAGGGGGGGGGCATTTTGGTGCCTGTGTACTACGGTGTCTGCTATAAAAAAGGAGCCACTTTGTCGCCGGAGCCATTAAACAAGGTTGCAGCACGGCCATCATCCGCCGATTTATGTGCGAGATTGGGCTATAGGCGAAGAGCAGACGACACCACCAGTGTGAGCTGCGTCGCAGCAAAAACAGAATAAAGAGAGCCAGAGGGATAGTGACGAAGTAAGCAGGAGCAGACGACGCGAGCTGCGTCGCCGCAAAACACAGAGGGTAGCCAGGAGGATTCTATGAAAAGCAACAGCCGCGCCTGGCACAGAGGGCACGAACAGCGTCCACGCAAACCTGGCGCAAACCATGGATGGAGCGAAAAGAATTCTGTGCAACGAAAACACACACCCGGCACGAAGGCGCAAGGCGAGGCGCGTCAGAGGCGCGCGAGCAATCCCCCCCCCCCCGCCCCGGCACCGCATGGCGGCGAGACGCAAGCAGCCTACTCGATTGCTTCACCGACATTCGCAGGGCGTCCCCCTTAGTAACGGCGTTCTTACCCAACCTCGGGGTCTTCGCCCTCGGCGGGGCGTCGCTGTCACTGCTGCCGACTTCGGGCCCAGTCCGCCGCTGCCTCACCTCACGAGTGGGGAACCCTCACGGGAGTCGCGCTGCGGCTTGTCTCCTTGACGACGACGCGAGCGAGACCTCGGCTCGCAGCCCGTGTCGCGACTTGAGGCCCGCGCGCTCGAATCGCGACCAGCCCCATCTCCGCGGCGACGATGCGAGCACGAGCGAGATCTCCGCTCGCGGCCAGACGCCGGGTGAACCACGGGCGGGTCCGGTCACCGGCCCTTGTGGGGCACAACCCGCTCGGGGGAAGGGTCTGACGACGCGCCGTGGTCGACTTCAGGCAGGGCGTAGTGCCCGCGGCTCACGATGGGCCTGTCATGCGGGGCCGGGGCTTGCGGAAGCCTTCCCAAATCCTGTGCCGTGACAGGGGCCAGCACGTAGGCCGGCGCGTCGGAGACGAGGTGGCTTGTCTCCTCTAGCTCAGGAGGCGCGGGGACGCGACTTCTAAGGTAGCCAAAGGCAGCCAGTCCTCGGCGCCCGATGGCTTGCGGGTGTCGTAAGGGACGCCGATCGCGTCGAGTCCGTCTCGGTATCGGTTGTATCTGCGTCAGAAGACGCCGACGCCGAAGCAACGGAGGCAGACGCTCCGCGCGTCTCTTCCTTGACACATGAAGACGCCGCACTGCTGCCTGAGCTCGAGTCTGATTCCCGGTCGCGACGCCAAGAAAGGGGGCCCTTCGCGGTCGTGCAAGCGCGATCTTAGGCGTGAGGACCTGAAGGCGCGAAGAGGACTCACCCGACCCCGGCGAAGGGGCGCCGGATGACTAGAGCTAGGTGCTGCGTCGGCGACTGTCTGCACCGACGAACCACGGGCAGCGGCCGCGTAGGAACGCCTGCGGAAACACTCGCGCGTCCCGTGACAGCCCCCCAACGCGTGCACTCGGCTGTGCAGCCCTATGTGTCGTGGCCGAAGACGCCACAACGCTTGCAAAACGCGGCCGTGCACGCGGTCGCCATGTGCCCGACCTCGCCGCAGCGCGCGCACACCCGACGCATGCCTCTATACTCGCACATTACTTTGTGCCCCGCAATCGTTATGAAGTTGGGGACAGGGCGACGCATCTCAATTATCACGAGACGCACCCCGTTCAACTTGGTCTGGCAAGTGGCTAGGGTGGCGAACGAAATGCCCTTCACCTTACCAAACTGGGCTAAGGCATTACTAAGGCTCTCATCCGACAGAAAACCGGTGTAGCGGGAGGACGTTCACATACGTAACCAGCGGCCCGACTGCCTCTACCGGCACGTTGCACACCGTTAACCAAAAGCCTTCTGCAACCATAAGCTTCGTCGCCTGACCGGCGTTGCGGGTGCATACAAAAATTTTGCTCCCCCCATGTGTTGTAGCATCAATACACTAATCATCTCCGGCTCTTTCTTCTACAGCGTCTATTAAATCGTCCAGAGAAACGTCGCCTTCGCGCGCTGAAAACATAAACCAATTCTCCCTCACCGGGAGTTCAACTGGCGTGCCCATACTGGTGAGTAGATTCCGCAAGCCGCCGGGTCTGGCGAGGCTTGAGGGTGACTCGTTACGTGCAGGCGAGCTGCACACTGGTAGAACGCGGCTCAGCCGATGCGGTGGGCCGCGCAGGACTAGTAGTGCCCGGTGGATCGCAGGAGGGCTCCGGACGGTAGGCATGGGCCGGGATCTTGCACAACCAGGCATGGGGCGAGCGGGCACCAGGCAGGAGCCGGGAACCCGAGACGGGCAGACGTGCACGCGGAGCGGCGCTGCCACAGGGAGCGACCACTGGCACGAACTTCACAGGACCGGGGGCCGACGCCAACGTGACGTGACCCCAGGTCTCGCAGGGAGGCTTGAAACGACGGCCACTCGAACAACAAAGAGAAGTTTATTGACTTCAAATCAGGCACGTTCAGGTCACGGTGATACACAATACGCGGCCATACTTTGGCCGGGCACAACTCAATGGAGCAAAAAAACAAATGGTTGATGTAAAGGACAAGGCACTCGGTGAAATATATACACTATATACAGTTTGTTTTTTTCAAACGCGTACAAATTTCTATGTACAGTATGCTTATGTACTAGTATACATATACAAAATACTTCTACAGATATTCTACTTTACATTTACCTTATATACATGAAGGAATACAATAATGTATGTACATATTTATTGTTGGTTTGGGCTTGGTTCTTTGACCAAGGGTGCCGGGGAGAAAACAAAGCGGTGGGGGGAGGTTAGTAGTGAATAAAGGGGCGTGAAGCTTCCCGCCCCTTAAAAAAAGAATCTTGTGTGCCAGCGTCTGAGGAACAAGTCCTCTCCACTGGCCTCCAGCTCTTTTGACAAGTAGGCCCATAGCAGCCGTCTGATGCGCGAAAGCGCGGGGGTACGCGGCCCGTACAGGTTTCCGACGTGCCTCAGCCAGCGTGCGTCTCTGCCAAATGACGAGCATCGTGAAGGACACCACTAGCCGCGCGAAGGCGCCCTTGTTCGATTGTGACCTGGGGGAAGGCGGATTCGAAAACAGTGGGCAACCATGCGCCACACTGGTTTTGCCGCCACGCACTTGAAGAGCGCATGGTTTTGTGTTTCGGTGCTTTGGCAATTGGGGCAGCGGGAGTTCGGCACGATGCCTAACTTGTGCAAGTATTTCCTCGTGGGCAGCACCTTCCAGGCTTTTTGGAACAAAAAGTCCTGCGCCTAACGTGGGGCACCGCAGAGGTAATCAGATAACTCGCGCTTTGCATGCTTGGCCCTTCTTTCTTCATCGTCGCTCAGCTGGAGGCATGAGAGGTCTTCGACTATACGCGCTGGTGGGTCCACGTCAACGTCGCCAGCAGGCAGTTCTTTGCAGAGCATTCGCGCTGTGGCCGCCGCTGCCTTGTAAAAAGGTGCCGGTGACTCGGCGAGTGGTCCTGTAGCCCAGTCCGCCTCCAACCAGTCAAGCCTTGTGCTACACCAGTAGAAGAGCAGCTTGCGGCCGAAGTAACTGCTGTTGTTCGCGAGCATGCGGGCGGTCTTCAGTGCCGGTACCTTGCTCAGGGTCAGGGCGTGCGGCAGTCCCAGGCCCCCCTCGTTCACTGCCATCTGCGGGAAGCTCCGCTTAACAAGGGGTGGCGTGCTGTTCCACATGAAGGCATTAACTAGTTTATCAGTTCATTTGCCGTGTTTGTGGGAATCGCTGCCACTCGGCTGGCATCGGCAGCCAGGGCGAGGACGCTGGTCTTTGCGGCGACTGCCTTTTCTCGCAGCGTGAGTTCTAGGAGTTTTGCACGCTCAACGAGGAGGTGGGCACGGTCTAGAACTTGTGACCACGTGGTCGACGCCACCCCTTCGCAGGAGAAGTACACTCCAAGCACCTTGACTGTGGAGACCACCTCAAAACCTCCGATTGCGCTTGCGGGGAAGGGGCCGAAAAGGAGAGCCTTACTTTTGCCCTCGTTCAACATGGCACCCCACGCTTCAGCGTAGGGGGCGAAGGTTCGTCTGAAGAGTTGGAGGCTGCGCGAATGTCACATGAAAAGCGAGATGTCGTCCGCATAGGCCAAGACCTTGAGTTCTTTCGTACCGGTAAGCGGCAGGCCTCGGATGTTCGGGTCGCAGGCAAGGGACGTAAGGAGGGGCTCAATTGACAGCACGAAGAGTGTAGGGCACAGTGGGCACCCGTGCCTTATGCCTCTTGTGTACTCGGTGTTGTCTGTCATGGAGCCGTTAACAACTCTGCACCGCAGGTCTGAGTACAGTAGCCTGATGACCCGCACGAAGGTCTCCGGGAGGCCGAACTCACGGAGGGTCTGGAACAGGTAGGTATGGCGTACCCGGTCAAATGCCTTCGCTTGATCAAGGGAGAGGAAGGCCCCTGACAATCTTTTCTGGTGGCGTACATGAAGACGTCTCTGGTCATGTTCAGGTTCCAGTACATCGACCGACCTGGGACGGCGCAAGCTTGGTGCGGGGTGATGACATCGGGCAGAAAAATCTTCAAACGGTTGTTGAGAATGGCGGCCACAATTTTATAGTCACTGTTGAGTAGCGTAATTGGGCGCCATGATGCAGGATCGTTTGGCGGGGCGCCGTCTTTCAGGATGAGGGCTACTCGTCCCGTGCCAAAGGAAGCAGGTTTTGCGTGTCCCTCGAGCACAGAGTTCACCAACGCCAGCAATGGTGCAGCCAAAGTGTCAAAGAAAGTCGCATAAAAGCCCGCGGTGAGGCCGTCCGTCCCCGGGGCTGACCGCGGGGGCATAGACGCGACGGCGGCTTTTAGCTCTGGCTCTGTCACGGGGCTGCACAAGGTCGGGCATTCATCTTTTTCGAGACGTTGTATGTTTTTTGCAAAGCTCTTTCATCAGAGAAGGTGTCGGGTAGGTCGCGTCGGGGTCCGGCTCACGAAAGGCCAGCCTGAAATAGTCGCAGAATGTCGCGACAATCTCGGCCGGGTCCTCCGTGAAGGAGCCGTCGGGGCGTTTTGCCTCAGTGATCTTAGTGGAGCCATTGCTGCAGACGTCTTTAAGGTTCACCTCCTTCGGCTCATCTGACCCTGCCTGCGTGTTCCTACGGTCTCTGGTGGACGCTTTAAGCAACCTGTCGTACAGCGTTTTTAAAACGTCGAGGCAGTTCCGGGTGCAGGAGGTAAGGTTATCGGCGCTCTGAACAATGCGTATTCTGCGCAGAATTTCGTTCATTCTGGCGGTTTTTGCGCCTTTTCCTTGCCTTCCCTCCTCTTAGAGGAGCGCTTTCCACGTTCCCTTGAGGTCGTCCCAGGTTTCCGGAGTGATGCGCGGGGTGGCTTTTATCGACTCCTCGATCAAGAGCTGGATCGCCCGGGTAGACTCGGGATAATTTAGCAGCGCAGAGTCGAGGCGCCAGGACGCGTCGTCCGGTCTCGGGCCGGGCATGCCTCTCACGGTCGTGGCCAGTGGGGCGTGATCGGACGCGTTGTCTAAGTCGGCTGGTACCCGAAGTACGTCGCACGATGTCACCCCCGGCAGTAGCAAGTCGCGAATATATGCCCGATCTAAACGGCTGGCGGTGGCTCGCGAAGTTCGAGTCGGGCCAAACTCGGCGTCGTGCAGGTACACCCAGGCGTCCGTGAGGCGCAAGTGGCGGAGGGTTCTTACCAGCTATTTGGCATGGTATGTAAAGCCTCCACGCCCTAGTCCCCGGACGTCACGAGTCGAGTCAACAACGCAGTTTAAGTCTCCCAAGATGACGTATGGGACAGGTTCCGCCAGGTTGTCGTGGAGTTCCGGAAGTACATGTTGGTGTCAGTCCTCGTAGCGGGTGCGTAAACATTCACGAAGCGGAACCCTCGCCCGTCTATGCGGATGTCCAGGATCAGCTTGCTCCCGTTGGCTCCGAAAACACAATGAGATTTATGGCGGAATCTGCCCGTGACGAAAACAACACCGACGCCACAGGACCGGGCGGTCGTCAAGGAGAAAAAACCTTCGACCCGGCAGTCACGCTGAAAGTGGGCCACATCAAGGGGGGACCGAAAGTTGGTCTCTTGCAGAAACAGGAGGTCGATGTGTTCGTCTTTAGCGAAGGTAACTACCCGTTTCTGCTTCGCCTTGTCGCGGAACCCGCGCATATTCCACGTTGCGAAGCGGAGCGAAGCCATCACCTAGGCTGATAAGGCGCGCAACAAAAGAGCAGTGAGCGGGAGAGGGAGCAGGCGCTGCCGGGTGCGCGGGCGAGGAGGGCCCCTGGGCTACGTGAGGAGGAGAAGGGGAGGCGCAGTAAAGCAGAGGGAGAAGAGGCGGTGCATCGCTGCCGGCAAGGGTACAAGAAAGGTGAACTTAGGTCCTGGAGGCGACGGCTTGGGGTGGCGGCGGCTCCCCTTTGCCCGTGCTGGCTGCCTCGAGCTTCTTCGCTTTCGCATGGGGCGGAGCGTCGCTGTCGCTACTCCGTCCCTCGGGCCTGGGTCGTCGCTGTCTTATCTCCTTACTGGGGGCTTTCTCGCACTCCGCTCGCTTATCGTCGTCGCCATGTCGCCTACGTGATCGCGAACGAGTTCGCTGCTCGCGGCCGGTCGTCGTGTGGCCTGCTGTGACGTCAGCTTTGCGACTTGGACGAAGTGCCTGGGGGGGGGCAGTGGGAGCCGGTGTAGACTTGTCACCGTCATGGTCATCGGGCACGAAATAGAAGCCGCGGCTCACAATGAGCGCGTCCTCAAGGGCGGCGTCACGCGTGTCATCTTCCAGGTCGCGATTGGTCACCGGCGCTAGCACGTTGGCAGGCGCCTTGGGGGTTGAAAGAGGGGCCTCGTCCGGCTTGGCTTCTTCGGCAGCTCCTTTAAAAGCGGTAGCCGAACATCGGCAGTCTTCCAGGGCTGGTAAGGGGGGCAGCGGTGATGTTGGTGGGGATCGCGTCGGAACCGACTCGAAGTCGCTTGACTCATTTCCCGATGTCTCTGAGTTGGCGTCGTCGACCCTTTCTTACCTCTCTCCTTCGCTTTCGGACGTGGTTTCCGTGCAGCTGCCGGTGGGCTGCTCCGTGTTGGTATCGGGTCTTCCGGGGGCGAGCCCCTTCTCCGTCATGCGGCCAGCGGTTGGTGTAAGGACTTGTAGGCGGGGTGAACCGAAAGCCCTAGATGAGGGAGGGCCGCTTATGTTGCTGGGGGAAGGAGCAGGGTCAGACGAGGGCAATCTACGGGCGATCGACGCGTACGAGCGCCGCCGGAAGCACTCTTTTGTTTCATTTTGGCCGCCGCATCGTTTACACACCTCAGCATAACCTTCTGTTTCGTGCCCGAAGGCTTCGCAACGTTTGCAATACGGTGCCGAGCACGCGGAATCCATGTGCCCGACTTCGCTGCACCGTGCGCACACTCGGCGCATCCGCGATATTCAAACATTACGCGGTGCTCTGCGATTGTCAGAAAATTTAGCACCGGGCGGTTCATTTCTATCCTAATGACTCGAACCCCGTTTAGTTTTTGTTTGGCGCGTGGCTACGGTAGCAAAAGTGATGCCCTTCACTTTGCCGTATTGGCTGAGCGCGTTGCTGAGTATCTCGTCTGGTAAGTAGGCCGGATATCTGTACACGTTAACAAACGTAACCGGCGGCCCTACCGCTTCTACTGCTACGTTTACCCCGTTGACTTGGAAGCCCTCGGCTACCATTAATTTCGTAGCTTGGCTAGGGGTGCGGGTGCATACCAAAAATTTCGCCCCACCCATATGTTGGAGCACTAAAACACTGTCCTCCCCCGCCATTAATTCAACCGCGTCAATCATGTCATCGATCGAAACATCTCCCTCTGGTGTTGTAAACATAAAGCAATTCTCCCTCACCGGGAGGTCTGATGTTGACGCCATTCTAGTGGGCGTTGCCGCTGGCCGCCAGGAGAGCGTGACTGGTTACAAGACTGGTGTCGCACAGTCTAGCTGCACTCTGGTAGGACGCAGCTCAGCCGGGGCGGGCACCGCTCAGGACTTCGTAGTACCAGGTGGGCCGAAGGGGGCTCCGGGACGGCGGGCGTTGACTGGGGGCCTTGCTCCTCCTCCTGGCATAAAGCAGATGGGCTCCGGGCAGCAAGGCCCGAGACCCAGGGGCGGCAGCCGCACGTACGGTGCGGTGATGCCACGAAGACTACTATTGGGCACTTGAACCCCTGGGACCGACGTCAGCGTGACGTGACCCCGGGAATCGCGCGAAGACTCAAAGAAAACAGCAAACTCGACGATTTAAACTTTGCCATAAGGCCGAGAAGCGATGCAATTTATTAGCAACTAATTAAAATCTATTCTTTCACACCTCGTACTTAGTTCTGGCCAAAAGCCGGGCAAACACTAGCAAAGCGATTCCGACGTCCACCCATGCACAACCAGCATTGTGCACCGACAGTGGCAGCGCTGGCTTCACGGCATTGCTTTTATCCCTAGTCCGTTGTAGTTTCTTGTTTCGCTTACAAAAATGTTAAAACTGAAACCTTCTTTTTCCCAGAGGTCGAAGCCACGCGTGCTTGCTTGCATGCGTACTCTCGAATGCACCCATGACGTCACACCAAATGTTTGCCGGCGAACATTATCAGGCATGTCGCGAGGAATGCTACAGCACTTGTTTTAAAAACTGATACATAGTGTACTTGTCCAACTCGAGCACCAAAGCCTGAAAGAAAAAAGAAAAAAAATGACTGCAAATTGTGACTACGTCACCCATCCAACATGGCTTCTACGCTGGCTGCTCAAGCAACGCCTCTGCAACGACGCCCACAATCATCGGCAAAAAGGTGGTGCCTTTGGCTGCTTCAGCGCGCTCAACGTATGCCTCGCAAGTTCCGACGTGGCGGAACACCGCACCGAAGTCGACGAAGGTCCTGTCGTGAAAGGCAGACCCGGGAATGCGTGCGAAACGTCTACCGCGTGCGTTGTGAAGCCGGTGAATGAAGGGTCATGTGGCAGAGGGCGACAGAAAGTGATTGTGCGACATGCCGCTGCGATGTCGTTCAAGCGCTCAACGCGCCGCCAGGCTTTACCTGTCGTGGTCGAAAACGTCCAAGTTTTGCTGATTCCGAGGGGTAGGAGTGCTATGTTGGCGTGTACGAGGCGCTGGAGCGGCGCTCCATCGATCGTGCCAGACAGACAAGAGGCGGCAGAAGGCGGTCGTCAAGTGGTCGCGGAAATCAGTGAAGTACTCGCCTGCGCTTTTCGTCGAATTCGTCGAGTAAGGTGCGAGAAGACTCGCGACAGACGGTCTTCGGGAGACGTATGGTTGCACAAATGCGAGCATGCGTCAACGTGCAGCCATATTCGTGGATTATCTCGCCCCATTACGATAGCTTCGTCACTGCGCTCGCTGGTGTTGCTTGTTTTTGTTGACCTTCACTTGTGGCTCACACCCACTGTGGGGGATTGGCCGGTTTGTTGTTCTGCTTCTTCGCCTTCTACATACTCGGCTTAGTGAAGCAGTGATGAGTGATGAGTGGGTACAGAGGCAAAGCACAGCAAAGCGCGCCCGGGGCGTGATCTCACGCGTCCTGGGTTCCACGGCGCTTCAGGTACGTGTGTGGTGCGTCCGTACGTCTAGTGCGCAATTTTTTTGGAACTTCCAGCAACTGGCAATTCCATTCAGGTAAGCGTGCGAGAATGTTTGTTGTAATTAACGAAAGCCAACGGTGGATGAGCTGGTATGAGATGGTGTTCACAAATGTAGTGTGTGATCAACAAGGCGATGCCCACCGTGGTGGTCTAGTGGCTGTAAGGTACTCGGCTGCTGACCCGCAGGTTGTGGGATCGAATCCCGCCCGCGGCGGCTGCATTTCCCTGTGCTCAGATTAGGGTGCACGTTAAAGAAGCTTAGGCGGTCGAAATTTATGGAGCCCTCCAGTACGGCGTCTCTCATAATTATATGGTGGTTTCGGGACGTCAAACCCCACATATCATCATATCGTCATCAAGGTGATGTCTGAGGGTGCCAGCCAGGTAGCTGACCGCATGGCAACGAATTACAGCCACCACTGGCAGAAGCTGGGACCCAGGTCAGTGGACATAGGAAAAGCACATCGGGGCTTTGCCGCTCAACCGTACAGCAGGTGTGTGCGGGGTGGGTCTTGTGGCGTTCTTTGCGATCTTAATTTGTGATGGGGAATACTGTAGATGCATAGACGTGGCGAGAGCACGCGTCTTCAGGTTAAGACGTCGCGTGAAGATGTGAAATAAAAATGCCTTCGCTTGTCACTGCAACTGTAAACAGAAACACCAACAACGATTTTCTGGAGGCTGTTTTATTTTTCGTTCCGAAACGGGTGAATTCGAAAAGCGGAAATAGCTTCGCACATACATACACACTTCTACACACATACATACACATCGCACATACATACACATGGTATACACACTTCTAGCTTTCCTCCGAAACAGTATAAAATTATTCAATAGTTTTATTAATATGAGTAGGGATGTTTAAAAAAATAAAAAAACATGAGTATGTACGTGTGAACATAACCAAAAAAAAGAAGGGGCCCTTCAATTATAAACTTTCCACAGAAACATTCATTTTTCCAGAGCAATCGTAAGTGTAAACAGAGCTAGCGCACTCCCCGCACGCGAATACCGCGTCAGCCGGGGCGGCGTAACGCCCCCGTCTCGGACACTCGCCGCACCCACGCCGTTTACCCCGATATCATTGGTAAATCCGAACACTCTTTCTATCATTGAATTTATTGTCGAACTCACCCCCGCAGGGTTGAGTGGGCCGATCCCGGAGGTAGTGCAATACCGGGCCAACCCGTGGCGGAGGTGAAGCAAGCTTCAAGCACTCCGCCACATCACAAAAATAAGTTGAATATCATGGATCCAAATAGGATCCGTATCAGATATTAAGCTGATAAGAACAGATATATTTTTATTAATGTTTCATGGGGCCGTAGGTGATTGAGTCCGACTATTAAACATAGCTTTTTACCCCGCAACATAATTGACGTTAGCGCAACAGCCAAAAGAGAAAATGGCGTGTAACAATCGACGCTTTCAGGGCACTTGCAATGACGCACTTGGGGAGTTCGCACATGGTCGGGAACGAGTTCTACCATATTATACAATGATAATGCATTTGCATTTTCCTAAGGACGCGCACGCACAGTTTAGTTTGACTGCCGTAAGTGTTCGTTATATATGCCTCGTGATGCGGCAATCCCTTCACTAACGCATAGTTTCTTAAATAGGCGCAGGTAGGGACGCGAACATATGCGCCGAAGCACACGATCGTCCCTTGAGTCCCACGCGCCGAGGGCTCCCACGGTGACGGCGTCCATGGTGACCCGCTGGTACCGGCGACGGAGAAACGCCACCACCGGCTCGTAATGAGTCAGCTTGGCGTTACGGGCGTTCTCAAAGGCATCCGGCGTATTCTCGAACGGGCACGTGACGTCGATGACAATAGCCTCTTCGCCACACAAAGAGAATTTATTAGTCTCTTAACAAATGGGGGAATACACTGATGCTTGATGTTGAACATAATACTTAGCCGACAATTCGGCTGGTTACAGGGGTGAGATAAAGCGAACATAAATAAACGGCGTTATAATTACAAGAAATGGACACGTACAACACTGGAGGACATCATCGGTAAACAAGGGAGTACTCAATTTCTCTTGTTAAAACTTTTTTTAAATTTAAAAACAAAGACTTATACGAGCATACATATGTGCAATACATAGAACAAGAATACACATTGATATATACAAACAACTATATACATATATACATGACAAGTTTCGACCGCACGGTGGCCTTGAAAATGGCCGCGGTTAAGACTACGCCGTCAGGCGCTGCGTATCATGTAACATGCGACAAGCCCTAAGCTACGTGATATGCGCCTCTGCGGCACACCTACGCGCCGCGTGGGTTGAGTGCTCGTAGGCACTAAACAACGGGAATGAGAGGTGGCTTCATAATGCCGGGGTGCAGCAGGGGGGGGGGGGCGCTAGCTGCGGCGCAAAACTAACGAGGCGGGGAGGAGCCCGTTAGTAAGAAATTATTGGGGCGACCAGTTTTCCGTCCCTCAGGAAAAAAAATCTGGTGTGCCAACGGCGGAGGAACGTTTCCTCGCCGCTGGCTTCAAGTTTCTCAGAGAGTGTGCCCACAGCATTCTCCTGATTCGGCTCATAGCGGGGTAGGCCGCCCTCACAGGTTTCTTCTTTGCTTCGGCTAGTGATCGCCGTTGCCAGATCACGAAGAGCGTGATGGCAAAGACGAGTTTCGCGAAGGTGCCTCTATTGAGCCTGTGATGTGGATGGGGGCGAATGCCAAAGGAGTGCGCGGTCATGCGGCACACAGGTCGCGCGGCCACAAAGTCGAACAGCGCGTGGTTTAAGGTCTTCGGTTTCTGGCAGTTCGGGCAACGGGCGTCGGGAACGATGCCGAGGCGGTGTAGTCTCTGCCGTGTGGGAAGGACGTCCCATGCCCGTTTCCAGATGAAGTCTTGCACTTCATGGGGGGCATCGTGGCCGAGTGCGGCAATTCGCCGTTTCGCTCGCTTCGCGCAGCGCCTTTCTTCATCGTGAAGCTGGTTGGCTGTGAGGGTCTCGGTCAGTCTGGCTGGCGGGTCTGAGTCTATCTCACAATCAGGGGCTTCCCGGGTGAGCATACGCATTGTCGCCGCTGCCGCCTTGTAAAAGGGGGAGGGTGACTCAGCGAACGGACCGCGGTGACTGCCTGCGTCAAGCCAGCTGTTACGAACGCTTGTCCAATAAAGGAGCAGGTTCCTGCCGGCATACGCGCTTGCCTTAGCCAAATTTCGGGCAGTCTTGAGAGCAAGGATTTTGCCCGTGGTCTGAGCGTGGGGAAGGCTGAGTCCACCATCGCTTGTTGAGAGTTGCAGGAGGTGGCGCCTGACAGGTGGGGGCTTGCCTTCCCACATGAACGCGGTGATGCTCTTGTTAAGGGCGCTGGCTATTCTAGAGGGCATGACGGCGATACGGGAAACGTGGGAGGCGAGTGCGCACACGCTCGTCTTGACCGCAATGGCTTTGTCTCACAAGGTGAGCTCGTGGAGTTCGGCCCGCTCTATGAGGAGCTGTGCCCTGCTGAGTACTCTCGACCACGTGGATGTCGCCACGCCTCGCAGGTGAATAGGACCCCCAGCACCTTCACCGTCGAGACCTGCCTCAATCAGCTCGACGGCATTGGCAGGAAAGGGGCCGAAGAGTAAGGCCTTGCTCTTCGCTTCATTGAGTGCTGCTCCAGATGCCGCGGCGTAGGCGCTAAATACCTGGCGGAATCGCGCGATGCTGCGTGCGTCTCTCAGAGAGAGATATCGTCTGCGAAGGCAAGAATTTTAAGCTCTTCCTGGCCTGTTAGAGGCAGGCCCTTAATGAGGCCGTCACAGGCGACTGTTGTGATCAGTGGCTCGATTGAGCAGACGAATAGGGTGAGCCTAGGGGGCACCCTTGCCTAATCCCTCTTATGTATGCAAAGGGGGTCGTCGTGGTGCCGTTAACCACTACGCAGCACTGCAGTTCTGTGTATATTTGCGCTATGACCGCGACAAAGTCCGGCGGGAGACCAAACTCGCGTAGCACTTCCGGCAGATACGAGTGTCTCACCCTGTCAAAAGCCTTCGCCTGATCGAGGGACAGGAAGGCCCCCGCGATGTGTATACAGGAGACGAACTCGCATATATCTCTTGTCAGGGTCACATTGGCGTACATTGAGCGCCCAGGGATGGCGCAGGACTGGTGCGGGGCTATCGTGTCGGGCAGGAAGATCTTCAGTCTGGAGTTCAAGATGGACGCCACGATCTTGTAGTCCACGTTTAGTAGAGTAATCGAGCGCCATGATGACGGGTCGTCTGAGGGCGCACCGTCTTTCGGGATCAGGACGATACGCCCCGCACTGAAGGAGGCTGGCTTGACTCCCTTCCCAATTACCGTATTCACGACGTTGAGAAGAGGGTCTCCAGGACGTCAAAAAAGGTCATATAAAACCCCGCAGTCAGGCCGTCTGTGCCCGGCGCTGCGTTTGGGGGCATCGACGCAATTGCCTGGCGGACTTCTTCGAGCGATGCCGGGGCGCACAGGGTCACACATTCATCAGCCTCCAAACGTTGCAGGTTCCGGCAAAGATCTTTGACAAGGGCCGGGTCTGGGCGCGATTCCGCCGGGTGAGGTTCACTGAAAGCTAGCCTGAAGTGGTCGAGAAATGTGGCTTCTATTTCAGCTGGGTCTGACGTAGTTGTGCCGTCCGGCCGCAGCGCTTCCGTGATGTGCAGGGACCCGTTAACGTTGATCTCACGCAGGTCGACCTCCGGTAGGTTTCTCGAGGCGGCGCGTACTGTACGGGCTTCCCGGGTGGTCATTCTGAGGATTCGGTCGTACTGGACCTGAAGCGAGTGAAGGTAGTCCCGGGTGCAAGCAGTGAGGGCGTCAGCACTTTGAACGATACGCATTCTTCGTAGGATTTCGTTCAAGCGCGCTGTGTTGCGTTTTTTTCTTGCACTACCTTCTTGCTTCAGGAGATCCCTCCACGTCGACTTCAGGTCATCCCATGCTTCCAAGGACTCGTAGGGGGAAGCTGAGAGTGTCGCCTCCAGGCGGGCCTTCAAGCTAGTGACGCTTTCGTTGTCTTCCAGGATCGCCGAGTCAAGGCGCCAAGCGGTGCCCCACCGCCGAGGTCCCAAGTGCGCCCTCACAGTTATAACCACAGGGGCAAGGTCCGACAATCCCTTCAGGCTGGCCGGTAAGGCAATTACCTCGCACGAGACAAGCGAAGGGAGCAGTGCGTCGGGGAGGTACATGCGGTCCAGCCGACTTCCCGTGACTCTCGAGGTCCTCGTCGGCACGAAGTCGTCCCCATGAAGATGAACCCTGGCGTCCGACAGCTTGAGATGGCGGAGGATCTTAAGTAGCTCCCTAGCATGGTATGCTGAGCCGCCGCGCCCCGGGCCCCTGAGGTCCCTCGTAGTGTCGATGACGCAGTTGAAATCACCGAGGACTACGTGGGGAAGAGGTTCAAGCAGGTATTCATGAAATTCCCGAAAGAAACGGTTAGTGTCATTGCGCGTCACGGGTGCGTAGAGGTTGACGACGCGAAACTTTCGTCCGTCAATGAAGATGTCGAGAAGGATGATGATGATGTGTGATGCTTTGTGGCGCAAGGGCCAATTGATGGCCAAAGAGCACCATTTCGATGAGTAGAGATGAGACAATGATATGTTGCGTGGCTGTATAGGGGCCTTAAAATTCCTCGCGATAATGCGGGTAAAAACATAAGTGTTAAGATCATGACAGTGGCGTGATATGCATATTAAAAGGGGTGACAGAGATTTTGATAATAAAAACATGTAAAAATATTTGGCACTAGCACACGTGCCTCATCAGTGCCCTCGTGTCCAAGGACTGCGAGGCAAGTGCTTTTAAATGTAATCACTGCAGCAGCAACCTCTCTTGAGAGGTCACGCTACGCAATGCCTGGGTATATTACATAGTAAAAATTGACATCTCTTAAAAAAGCTAACAATGATTTATGGGTGAAAAGTGGTTCCCTACCGACAAACATTTCGGGGTGTAATGGTATATGTTGTCGGTAGGGTAATGGAAAGTGTTTTCTTCTTAGAGTGTCTAGCTGTTTACATTGGATTAAAACGTGAAGAACTGTCAATGCCTCACCACAACTGTCACACAGTGGTGGATCACCACCGGACAAAAGATGTGTGTGTGTCGTGTATGTGTGTCCTATCCAGAGTCTTGTTAGTGTTACCTCTGTTAGACGAGATTTTGATACTGGTGGCCAATGATGATGATGTTTGATGTTTTATGGCGCAAGGGCCGATTCACGGCCAAAGAGCGCCAGTTCATCTTATTAAAAAATGGGCAATGATTGCGGTAAGCGGCTGTATAAGGGCCATAAAAATCCTCGCGGTAAGGCGGGTAAAAACATACAAGTAATAAAATCATGACCATGCCGTGAAAGGTGTGTGTGGTGTGAATAGATGACAAAAGTTGGTGATAACAAAAGACGATGGTGAATATGTATGGCTTTAGCACAAGTGCCTCACTCGTTAATACCCTTGCGTCCAAGGGCCGTGAGGCAAGTGCTTTCTTGTGTAACCACCGCAGCAAAAACCTCTCTGGAGAGGTCATGCTACGGGATGCCCGGGTATATGATTTGAAAACTATGAATTTCTTTAAAAAACGCTAACAATGATTTGTGACTAAAAAGCGGTTCCCTACCGACGAACATTGCAGCGGTGTAAAGGTATATGTTGTCGGTAGGGTAATGGAATGTATGTGTGTCCTATCCTGAGTCTCGTTAGTATTACCTCTGTATGACGCGATTTCGATACGGGCAGCCAATGACCAAGGTGTGGCTTGATAACGTGTAGTTTGTTTTGTGTGTGTGTATCCCACTTGCTCTGCCAGTAGTCCCTGAGATTTCGTTTGAGAGACGGCTTAAGGTCAAGGACCGGGATTGATATGGATGTAATGGCGGTGCTCTCATGGACGGATGCAGCGAGCTGATCTGCCCTCACATTGCCTTGGATCTCACGGTGCCCTGGCACCCAGCACACTACAACATGTTGTTTGAGTGTGTAGAGTGTGCACAAAATGGAGTAAAGTGAGACAAGGACCGGGTTTTTTTGTTTTTTGAGACTGTGCAGAGCCGTTACCACACTGAGGGAGTCTGTATAAATTACTGCTTTTTGTATCTGTAATTGTTTGATGTGTTTAGCTGCCACAAGTATCGCGTAAGCTTCCGCTGTGAAGATACTTGTGCGTGGATGTAGAGGGCCAGCATCCGAAAAGGATGGGCCGACAAGAGCGTAGGACACAGAGGAGTTAGTCTTGGAGGCATCTGTGAAGAACTCAGGACGTGTGTACTTGTGTTGAAGTTCCAAAAAGTATGTTCGGATGTGGGCAAGAGGTGCATGTTTTGTAACTTCTAGGAAAGACATATCCCAGTCTATAGTCTGCCACTGCCACGGTGGCGGGTATACTACAGGAGCCATTAAATTGTGTTCAAGTGATACTGCAGTTTCTTCAGCTAGACACTTCAGGCGAACTGAGAAGGGCTGCCTCACCGAAGGCCTGTTTTGAAACAGAGTTGAGCTCGACAAATCGTTAATTGTAGAGTATGAGGGGTGCTCGTTGTCTGCTTTCACCTTAAGGAAATAAATAAAGGACATGTAAGTTCTTTGCAGATGAAGCGACCACTCATTTGACTCAACGTAAAGGCTTTCTACGGGGCTGGTGCGAAAAGCACCCGTGGAAAGGCGGATGCCCAAATGGTGCACGGGGTCCAGCATCTTCAAGGCACTTTGAGTAGCAGACTGATAGACAACGGCTCCATAATCTAAGCGGGTGCGAATGAGGCTTCTATAGAGGTTCATAAGACATTGCCTGTCACTACCCCACGTAGTATGTGACAACACTTTTAAAACATTCATGGCTTTTAAACATTTTGTTTTTAGATACTTGATGTGCGGTACGAAGGTCAACTTGTTGTCCAAGATTAATCCTAAGAATTTATGCTCCGCATTGACATACAGACGTTGACCGTTCAACTCAATGTCGGGTTCTGAGTGCATGCCTCCCTTTCGGGAGAACAAGACACACGTGCTCTTTTGTGGGTTCAGTCGGAATCCGTTTTCCTCTGCCCATTTTGAGACCTTGTTTAAACCTAACTGAACCTGTAGCTCACACATTACCAGATTGCAAGATCTAAAGCCAAGCTGGACGTCGTCGACATATGTACAATAAAACATATTGCGATGGATGGACAAGTGCAAGGAATTCATCTTGATGAGAAAAAGTGTGCAGCTAAGTACACCACCTTGTGGCACGCCTGTTTCCTGAACGAAAGTTTGGGAAAGAACTGTGCCTACTCGGACACGGAATGTCCGGTTTTGACAGGTAACTTTCGATTATGTGAAACATTCTTCCGCGCACGCCAAGGTGGGACAGGTCTCTTAGAATTCCGAAACGCCATGTTGTATCATAAGCCTTTTCGATATCGAAGAATACAGAGAGAAAATATTGTTTATGGACGAAAGCGTCTCTGGTCTGTGCCTCGATACGAACAAGGTGGTCTGTCGTGGATCTACTCTCTCGAAACCCGCACTGAAATGGGTCGAGCAAACTGTTTGTTTCAAGAAAGTGTACAAGTCGGCCGTTTATCATTTTTTCGAAGACTTTGCACAAGCAGCTTGTAAGTGCAATCGGCCTGTAACTCGAAGCTAAAGATGGGTCCTTGCCTTCTTTCAAAATGGGAATAACAATCGCCTCTTTCCAGGAGGTAGGAATAGTGCCAGAAGACAAAATAGCATTGTACAAACAAAGTAAGGTTTTTCGGGTTTCGTTTGGTAGGTTTTTTAACATTTCATACATCACACGGTCTGAACCTGGGGCGGAAGTACTGCAGGAGTTTAGAGATGTTTGGAGCTCAGCTAGACTGAAAGCTTGGTTATATGCCTCGTATCAAGTGGATTTGTGTTCGAGTTTCTGCTTTTCTATTCTTGTTCTGTATTTTTGGAAAGTGTCAGTATAGTGACATGAGCTGGACACCTGTTCGAAGTGTGCACCGAGGAAGTTTGCCTGATCTTCCAAGGTGTCACCCTGAGTGTTTACGAGTGGAAGTGTGTGTACTTGTTTTCCGGCTATCCTACCGACCATGTTCCAGACTTTAGCTTCCTGTGAAAGACGACGACGAAGTTACTTAGTGATAGAACGCGTCTGTCACTGCTAAGTGTTTTTGTTATATTTTCCACAATTCCTGGGACGCTCCCTGCGTCCCGCCTTGTGGCGATGACAGCGGCGACTTCTACAGGCCCGCGTGGTCAAAAGTCAGCGCCCTCAAGCTCTTCTGTGGCTCAAGGCTCATGGTCCATCACCAGCGACGGCTCAAGAGATGCTCCTGCTCTCGTGCCCATGGACGAAGAACGAACTGCTGGCCCGTCTGGCTACAGCTCAACATTTGTAAGCTCCGCAAGGAAACGAGGCTCTTGGTACAGCTCCAGTGAAGACACGGACATCTACTCAGTCGACGGCGACGACTCATCAGATGGAAGCTTCGTGTCTGTGATGAGCCGCAAGGCCAAAAGGAGGCTAATCAAGACGTCATCACCAGCAAGCACGTCAACCGTGAAGGCAAGGAATGAACGCTGGCCGCATACCATTCTCTTCATGCCCGTGGATCCTTCCGCCAGCCTTCGAAAATTGAACAGGCAAGCCATTTCCAATGTTCTTGAGGGAATAGCACAGAATGAAATCAAAGAGGTCCGGCTAAACACACGTAAGAACGTTTTAGCCGTTGACACAACAGATGCAGATACGCTGGAGAAGCTTCGAATGATGACAGAGTTTGGAGATGTCAAAGTACGAGCGGTCGTACCGATGACTGGAACCTGCACTGCAGGTGTCATTTACGACATTGACTTGGCAATCCCAAACACGGATCTACCCATTCTGATAAAACCAGCGTACGAAGGAGTGGTAATTAAGCATATAAGCCGCCTCGGGAACAGCCGCTGCGTTAAGCTAGTCTTTGAGGGCAACTCAATTCCTACGCACGTCAAGGTAGGACACTTCCGGCATGTGGTACAGCATTTTGTCCCAAAGCCGCTTCAGTGCCACAAGTGCTTCAAGATCGGTCATGTCAAGGGCGTCTGTGCAAACTCCACCGTATGCCCCCGGTGCGCGGAGGCGCACACGGTAGACACCTGTTGTGCAACAACTTATAGGTGCGGCAATTGTCGAGGTACGCATGAGGCCACGTCTAAGGAATGCCCAAGACTCAAGAAAGAAATGGGTATCCTGAAAGAAATGGTCAGGGATAACTCAACCCATAGAGAAGCTTCACAAAAAATCCGGCGTCGACGTCGCCACCGACGGAAGCGCTCCAGTCATGGTGATATTCATGCACCACTTCGGTCTGTACCACCATCAACATCTAGTAGAAAGCCAGAGAGTACAAGAAAACCTCCACCGGCGAAGCCTCTCTCCCCTGAAGACTGGCCGGTGCTTGCGAACGCACGGCCTTCCGAGCAGCCTTCCCGCTCTCTGCTCCCAGTGAAAGCCAATGCTGCTGATGACGAGGCTCCAAAAGCAGATCGTCAAATTATTCCTATGCTGCGATCCATTGTGAGTGTCATCAGAAGTCTTCTGACAAGCATCGACACGCCAACTGCTAGGAGCGGCCTACAGGTGCTGGACGCGTTGAGTCCGGTCCTTGCAAGCCTCCAGTAAAGCCATGGCTGACAATAACAAGTCGTTCCGTCAGGAGGTCAGAGAAGCGTCCATCTTTCAGTGGAACGCAAGAGGTCTGAGATCTCGCATATCTGATTTTCGCCAGTTTGTTCATTTGCACCGATTTCCCATCATGATTATATGTGAACCGAAATTATCGCACCCAATCAGATTATCCGGCTACGAGTCATTTTTCTCTTCAAACGACATCGAAAGTAGCAAAGTTGTTGTATTTATTCGCCGGGAGCTTACTTACGTCGTCCAGCCAGTGCAACCTCACGACAGCAATCAGTATGTGTGCTTGTCTGTTAAAAAAGGAAAAGTGACATTCGCACTTCTAGGCGTGTATATATCCCCATCAGGTCATTTCGACGCCAACAAACTAGACGGCATATTAAGGGCACATCCGGGTCCGTGGGTTATCACCGGCGATTTCAATGCGCATCATCCCATCTGGGGAAGCTCAAGGCTTAATTCAACGGGACGACGTCTAGCATCATTGGTTTCCAGCCATGGTCTCGTCCTTCTGAATGATGCCAGTCCTACGTTTTTACGAGGCACTACATATAGCAGCTGCCTCGATTTGTCCTTTGTTTCACGCCGATTTGCTACACAGGTAAAGTGGTTTTTGGACATTGAAACACACGGAAGTGACCACATCCCCACTTACCTGAAGATCAAAGGTATTTCGAACACGTACTCCTCTACCACAACACAAAGAATAGATTGGAGAGTGTTCAAGACTCAACTTGAGGATGCTTGTGAAGAAGGCCTGTCCAATGGTCTTCAGCAAGCTATTAAGGAAACTGCACATGCGACTACGCGCACAATAATACGCTCTTCGAAGTACTCTGAATATGACCTCGAGCTGGAGCGACTTCGTGCGATACGCCGTCGTGCCGAAAGACGATACCGACGCACCAATTCCACAGACGATCTACGGACAGCCCGGCGCATCCAAAAGAAGATACAACGGCGCCTTGACAAATTAGACACCCAACGATGGAGGAAATTTTGTGCGTCGCTAGATCCTCATAAACCACTGTCTCAGATATGGAGAATTGTGCGAGACCTACGTTCTGTTCCAGAGCAGCGTTTTCCCTTCAAAGCCCTTGCACTTTTTTATCGCCGGCATGAAATTGAGGTAGCAGAAGATTTCTGCGCTATGACCGTGGGGCAGACAGCGTACACAAGCCTACATACAGTGAATCAAATCCCTCACTCACGGGACGCCACGCATGGATCTACCGTTTACATCACAGGAGCTCGATGCGGCGCTCGTCTTATGTAAATAAGTCGTCGTCAACTGGCCCGGATGACATCTCATACAAGATGCTGTGCAACCTTGGTAAACGGGCACGAGAAGCACTCCTTAACATCTTCAACGATTCCTGGCAAGCTGGCGTCGTTCCGCAAGATTGGAAGATTAGCCGCTTGGTACCGATCCTTAAGCCTGGCAAATCTCCCCTGGACATTGCCTCTTACCGACCGATCGCACTCTCAAGTTGCGTAGGAAAAGTAATGGAGAGAATGATCTTGGCCAGGCTTGAATGGTACCTGGAATACTATGAGATATATCCGAACGCCATGGCTGGTTTTCGCCGTCACCGATGTTCGATCGACAATGTTATTGATCTCGTCACATATGTTCAGCCACAAAAGGCAGGTAAACGACTATCTGCAGCCATGTTCCTTGACGTAAAAGGAGCATATGACAACGTTCTACATGACGCCATCCTCGAAGCCATTGAGTCAGTGGGCCTAGGCGGACAACTGTATTGTTGGACGCGCAGCTATTTACAAGGGCGGACCTTGTTTGTCAACACTGCAGATGGTCCAACTTCCCAACACCCAACGTATCGTGGAGTCCCACAAGGTGGCGTCCTGAGTCCAACCCTCTTCAACCTCGTTCTCATTGGTCTTGTAGAACGATTACCAAGTGTGGTCAAGTTATCCGTGTACGCTGACGACATCTGCGTCTGGACATCTGGCGTGACAAGGCCTCAGGTACGCGCAAGACTTCAGAAAGCTGTGACGTTGGTATCATTGTACCTCAAGGACCAGGGTCTGAAAATCTCGCCAGCGAAATGTGCATTGATTGCTTTTAGTCGAAAGCCAATGAGACCATACGCTATATCAATCGATGGCCAAGTCATACCGTATGTCAAGACGCACAGATTTCTAGGCGTATTCATTGATAGAGACCTCTGCTGGGGCCCACATGTGGCCCACTTGAAGAAGAGGCTGACAGAAATTGCAAACTTATTCAAGTATCTCGGAGGAAAAACCTGGGGGACTTCAGTACATGCAATGATGCAATTGTACAAGACGCTTTTTCTTGGCTATTTGCGCTACAGTTTGCCTGTGTTGACCAACACCTGTAGAACCAACATTCGGACTCTCGAAAGCATCCAGGCCATGGCTCTGCGAGTTTGTCTGGGGCTACCCGCGATGCTCATCATCAGCTGAGACAATCGAGATCGCTAATGACTACCCGCTGAAGACGCATATCATGATGGAAGTGCTCAGAGCACACGTGAGGCATCTTACTCGTGCCCCTGCCCATCATCTAGCTTCACTGCCAGAAGCCCGACCTCGTGCCTCATTCTGCCAGACAGTCTTGTCATATCGCACACACATTCCTGCGGGATATACAACTCCATCGAGGATTTCAACTCCCCCATGGAGTATGACCTGTGCACATGTTGAACTCACGGTTCCAGGCATAAGGTCAAAAGCCCGGCTCTCGCCTCCAGCGCTAAAGCAGCTTTCTCTTCTCTTGTTACATGAGAAATACAGTGACCATACTCATCTGTATACTGACGCTTCAACTAAAGTGGATGGGTCTGCAGGGTCGGTGATCTTTCCTGCAACAGCGACAACGGTGAAGTTTCGTTTATCCCACCAGACATCATCGACAGCTGCGGAACTTGCTGCTCTACGTAGCGCAATTGAAGTCATTAAACACCAAGAAGCCAAGAAATGGAGCGTGTTCACGGACTCTAAGGCAGCACTGCAGTGTTTGACATTCGCCTTACGCCGGGGACCTCATGAACAACTAGTGCTGGAAATTAGAGAGCTGCTTCACCACCTCTTCGACGAAGGACACAGAATCACGTTTCAGTGGATTCCAAGTCACTGCGGCATATTGGGCAACGAACATGCCGATGCAGCTGCCCGATCAGCACACGAAAATGGTGAAGAAAAATCTATACCATTTTCAAGGACTGATGCGGCAATGACCATCCGAAAAATTGCTAATGCAGAATTAAAATCCTTGTGGACCACCGAGTGCTTACGGCACACGCGACTGCGTAGACTGGACACGTCTCGTCGACTCCGGCCTCCGTCTGGACTCTCCCGACTCGAGACAACGGTGCTTTGCCGACTATGGCTTGGTGTCGCCTTCACCAAAGCTTTCGCCTTCCGAATCGGCATGGAAGACAGTGCTGCTTGCTGTCATTGCGGCAGCGATGAAACTATAGAGCACGTTCTCTGTCACTGCCCTCGTTACAGCGTGCAAAGACGGCAACTAGCTGCTGCGTTAGCTCGCCTTGACGACAGACCTTTGTCTGAACAATCAGTGCTGGAAAGACGACATGATTTGTGTGCTCACAGAAAATCAGTGAAGGCCCTACTGAACTTTTTGCGTGGCAGCGGCCTATTGTATAGACTGTAGCACCCCAGCTCCCCCCCTCTTTTTTTTCGCGCGCGTCTATTTCCCTCTTCGCTTTCTTTCCAATCTTTCTTCCCCATTCCCCCTTCCCCCAGTGCAGGGTAGCAAACCGGATGCTCCATTTTCTGGTTAACCTCCCTGCCTTTCCCTCATTTTATTCTCTCTCTCTCTCTCTCTTAGCTTCCTGTGTGTATGAATTGATCCCTGACAAAAACTTCTGCCAGCTTTCTCTTCTGGCCTGCCGACGCGTTCTCCTGCCTTGAGACTTTATTTTCTTGAAGGTGTCAAGATTTTCGGCTGTCGGTGAGTTCCGAAGCAGCCTCCAAGCTCTGTTTTGCTGTTTGCGCGCGTTTCGGCATTCAGAGTTCCACCATGGCACACGCCGTTTTCCAGGGTGTCCATTCGTTTGTGGGATGCATTTTGTTGCAGCATCAATCAAAAATGCTGTGAAGTAGTTGACAGCAACATCAATGCTCAAAGTACTTATGTCATTCCAACCTAGACGAGCGATGGTATAAAAGTGTTCCCAGTCGGCTCTGTTTAGGAGCCACTTGGGAACACGTGTTGGACACTCAGTTATTGTATTTGTGCTCAAAACTATGGGGAAGTGGTCACTTCCGTACAGATTACTGACGACTTTCCACTGGAGTAGAGGCACAAGAGATGGAGATACTATGCTTAGGTCTATGGAGGAGTAGGTGTTATTGGCGAGATTATATTAGGTTGGTTCTTTTCGATTTAGGAGACACGCGCTCGAGGAGAGAAGGAACTGTTCAATCAGTCGACCTCGCGCGTCATACCGAGAGTCACCCCATAGCCTGCTATGCGCATTAAAGTCTCCAAGGAGAACACAGGGCTCCGGAAGTTCATCAATTAAAGAGTGTAAATCACGTTTTTGCAGCTGATAGCTAGGAGGAATGTAGATAGTGCAGATTGTGATCAGTTTATCAAAAAGAACTGCTCGAACAGCCACTGCCTCAAGGGATGTTTGGAGTTGTAAGTGTGTGCATGCAATTCCTTGATTCACTATGATGGCAACACCTCCGGATGATGTCATAGCATCAACACGGTCCTTTCGGAAAATAACGTATTTACGAAGAAAATTTGTGTGTTTTGAATTAAGGTGTGTTTCTTGTACACACAGCACTTTTGGTGAGTGTTCGTGTAAGAGTTCTTGGATGTCGTCAAGGTTTCTGAGAAGGCCCCTGACGTTCCATTGTATAATTTGAGTGTTCATGGTGAATGTAAAATAGTGCTGTGTGTACGAAAAGCGAGTGGCTTTTTAGACAGGGAGTTTGAGTTCACGTGACGGGGCTGTCACCAGGCCCTGTTATGGGCTTTTTTGTTTTCTTGGCGCGCTCCAAGGAGCCACGCCGCTCTTTCGGCACCAAGGGTACCGACGTATTCATTGCCTCCTCGGAGGCACTGGATGCCCGCACGTGCGGGCTGCTAGTTCAAATTTCGGGCCTCGCCTGGTGAGGCGAGGCCTTGAGACCCGAGGACTCTGGAGTCTCCGGTCTCTGTTTGAGAGTAGGCGGTGTAGCCTGGGCTAGAACCGCCTTGGGGGCAGGTGCCACAACCTCCGGCTCGGTATGCGCGGGCCTAAGGAGTGGCGAAGGCTGGTGCGGCGGTGCCCCCTGACGCGCCGCATCAGCGTATGTAGCTCCATAGAATGAAGCGACTCTTTGCCGTGCTTCCTTAAATGTGATGTTCTCCTTCACCTTCAACGTAACTATTTCGTTTTCTTTTTTCCAGTATGTGCAGGAGCGTGAATATGCGGCATGGTTTCCTTCGCAGTTTACACAGTGTGGCGGTTGTTTGCAGTTCTCAGACACGTGGCCTAGGACTCCACATTGTGCACATGTCTGGCGACCACGACAGGTTTTAGAGCCATGGCCATACCTCTGGCATTGGAAGCAACGATGAGGGTTTGGTATGTACGGCCTAATAGATGTCTTTGTGTACCCTGTTTGAATAGATTCCGGTAGTTTACTGGATGCAAATGTGAGTATTAGGTGTTTTGTCGGTGTTTCCTTATTATCTCTTCTGATGATGATTCTCTGTACATTAGTGACATTTTGGCTCTTCCACCCCTCCAAAAGTTCAGTCTCAGTCACGTCAAGTAGGTCCATGTCAGATACCACTCCGCGAGTTGTGTTCATTGATCTATGTGGTGTTATGGTTACTGGTATGCCACCAAAATCTGAAAGACGGTCTAGCTTTTTAAATTGTTCTTTGTCACGGATTTCGAGGAGAAGGTCTCCACTGGCCATTTTAGTTACTTTGTATCCTGTGCCAAGAGTTTCGGTAAGACATCTAGAAACCAGGAAAAGAGAGACGGTTCTGGCTTGCTTTCCAGTTTTCTCACAATGAATGACGTGGAAATGGGGAAAAGTATCTGTTGGCTGGATAAAAAAGTTAATATCATCGGTGGGTACCCGCTTTAGGCCGGTGCGATCAGAGAGAAGAGGGAATGCTCCATGCATTCCGGTCTTATTTTTGTTCAGCAGCGTTGGCGGCCACCCACCACGGAGCCAAACAAGGGGACGTTGCAAGTTTGCAGGAGCTGAAAGCTTGCAGACGTCAGCCGTACAACACTGCCATAACCCAATGCGCCTAGACCAAGGAAGGCTATTTGCACAGGGTTAACCCTTGCCGCCAGGAAGAATGGAAGTAAACAGAAGAGAGTAGACGACAGGACAGATAGATAGTGAGAGATAAAGACGAAGATGTAGGCAGAGAGAGATAGGAAAAGGCGACTGCCGATTTCCCCTGGGTGGGTCAGCCCATGGGTGCCGTCTACGTGAAGCCGGGGCCAAAGGGGTGTGTTGCCTCTGCCGGGGGCCTTAAAGGTCCAATCACCCAGCGTCGGCTCAACCCCCAGGATCCCCTTTCCCTGGACATGGCAAAGCCACGCACGGCTGAGCGTGGGAAGGAGTAGAAACTCCCCCGTTAGCTCGGGTCTGTGGTGTCGCTACACACCAAACGCCTGCTTGCGCAGGCGCCCCTGCGGGGTCACTGTTTCGGAGGAAAGCTAGAAGTGTGTATACGATGTGTATGTATGTGCGTTGTGTATGTATGTGTGTAGAAGTGTGTATGTATGTGCCAAGCCATTTCCGCTTTTCGAATTCACCCGTTTCGGAGCGAAAAATAAAACAGCCTCCAGAAAATGGGTGTTGGTGTTTCTGTTTACAGTTGCAGTGACAAGCGAAGGCATTTTTTATTTCACATCTTCACGCGACGTCTTAACATGAAGACGCGTGCTCTCGCCACGTCTAAGCATCTACACTATTCCCCATCACAAATTAAAATCGCAAAGAACGCCACAGGACCCACCCCGCACACACCTGCTGTACGGTTGAGCGGCAAAGCCCCGATGTGCCTTTCCTATGTCCACTGACCTGGGTCCTAGCTTCTGCCAGCGGTGGCTGTAATTAGTTGCCACGCGGTCAGCTACCTCACTGGCGCCCTCAGCCATCACCTTGATGACGATATGATGATATGTGGGGTTTGACGTCCCAAAACCACCATATGAATATGAGAGACGCCGTAATGGAGGGCTCCGGAAATTTCGACCACCTGGGGTTCTTTAACGTGCACCCTAATCTGAGCACAGGGAAATGCAGCCGCTGCGACCGGGATTCGATTCCACTACCCAAGGGTCAGCAGCCGAATACCTTACAGCCACTAGACCACCACGGCGGGCATCGCCTTGTTGATCACACACTACAATTGTGAACACCATCTCATACCAGCTCATCCACCGTTGGCTCTCGTTAATTACAAAAAACATCCTCGCACGCTCACCTGAATGGTGTTGCCAGTCTGGAAGTTCCAAGAAAATTGCGCACTAGACGTACCGACGCACCACGCACGTACCTGAAGCGACGTGGAACCCAGGAAGCGTGAGATCACGCCCCGGGCGCGCTTTGCTGTGCTTTGCCTCCGTACCCACTCGTCACTCCTCACAGCTTCACTAAGCCGAGTATGTAGAAGTCGAAGAAGCAGAACAACAAACATGCTGATCCCCCACAGTGGGTGTGAGCCACAAGTGAAGGTCAACAAAAAAAAGCAACACCAGCGAGCGCAGTGACGAAGCTATCGTAATGGGGCGAAATAATCCACGAATATGGCTGCATGTTGACGCACGGTCGCACTTGTGCAACCACCCGTCTCCCGAAGACCGTCTGTCGCGAGTCTTCTCGCACCTTACTCGATGAATTCGACGAAAAGCGCAGGCGAGTACTTCTCCACTGATTTCCGCGACCACTTGACAACCGCTTTCTGCCGCCTCTTGTCCGTCTGGCGCGATCGACGGAGCGCCGCACCAGCGCCTCGTACACGCCACCATAGCACTCCTGCCCCTCAGTATCAGCAAAACTTGGACGTTTTCGACCACGACAGGCAGAGCCTGGCGGCCCGTTGAACGCTTGAACGACATCGCAGCGGCATGTCACACACTCACGTTCTGTCACCCTCTGCCACATGACCCTTCATTCACCGGCTTCACAACGCACGCGGTAGATGTTTCGCACGCATTTCCGGGTCTGCCTTTCACGGCAGGACCTTCGCCGACTTCGGTGCGGTGTTCCGCCACGTCGGAACTTGCAAGGCATATGTTGAGCGCGCTGAAGCAACCTAAGGCACCACCTTTTTGCCGATGATTGTTGGCGTCGTTGCCGAGGCGTTGCTTGGGCAGCCAGCATAGAAGCCATGTTGGATGGGTGACGTAGTCACAATTTGCACAGTCAATTTTTTTCTTTTTTCTTTCCAGGCTTTGGTGCTCGAGTTGGACATGTACACTATGCATCAGTTTTTAAAACAAGTGCTGTAGCATCCCTCGCGACATGCCTGATAATGTTCGCCGGCAAGCATTTGGTGTGACGTCATGGGCGCATTCGAGAGTACCCCACCTACTTACCCACCTACTTACCCACCTACGGTACCCCACCTACTTGTCCGACGAGGTACTTAGTAACGCCCTAGCTCAGTACGGCAAAGTGAGGGGCATATCGTTCGCCACTGTGGCAACACGACAAAACATGCTCAACGGCGTAAGGGTCGTAAAGATCGAGAAGAGCGAACCGGTGCCAAACTTCGCGACAATCGCAGGGCACCGTGTAATGTTCGAGTACCGCGGTATGAGGCGAGTTTGTTCACGCTGCAGCAAAGTGGGCCACATGGCGACAGCATGCTCCGCTCTTTTTTGTAAACGATGCGGAACATTCGGGCATGACACCGAGGGCTGTACAAGCGAATATAAGCGTTGTGGGGGTCACCACGGGACGAGGGAATGTTTCAGAAGGCGATCCTACGCGTCGGCCGCCCGCGGGTTCCCCTCGACTTCCGACCACGCGTCTAGCCTAGCCCCACCTAGTGGCTCACTATCGCCCCGGACAGATAAGCCAACATCGCGCCTTCAGGTGCTTGCGCGTAAGACCAAGCCCAGCACGGCAGCGAGGGAGCGAAGCGACGACGCCATAAACACAGACTCGCCTACTAGCAGCAGCGAGGCGGATTCACCTGCCAGCGAGAGAGAGAAGAGCGAGACGAGTGAGGAGGTTACCACCGCGCCTTCCGAAACAGAGACCAGCTTCTCGGATACTGCTTCCGCGCAGTCCGCCCCCCTTCACCGCTGGCACTCCCGGCGGACCAAGTGGACCGCGCAACTTCGGCACCGGTAAAAAAGGCGCCTGCCGACGACGTCACTGAACAGAGAAGGCCCCCGCCCCTCCATCCCGTCAACGCCGGCCAACGTGCTAGCGCTAGTTACCTCCGAAGACCTGGAGGCTCATCCCCGAGTACCCGCTCAGGACGAACTGCCCATCAAGAGCAATGGGTACTACGTGCTACCTGAGGATGGCGAGCGCAAGAACCCCACCCCGACTTGTCCCTCCCCCGCCCCAACGCCACGGTTAAGCCGGAAGTCTGATGCGAGGACGGGCCAGTCACCCCACGGCGTCGAGCAGCGGTCACGCTCACGCTCGCGAAGACGCTCTGGCGACGACAAGCGCGACGTAGACGAGAGGACCGCTAGCAAAGACGCCCGGCAGCGCAGATCAAAACTGGTAGGCCAAAGCAGCGACAGTGACGCTCCACCCCACGCGAAGTCCCAGAAGCTTAAACAAGCCGGTGGGGGCAAACGGGAGCCGCCACCCAAGCCCAGAGAAGTTGAAAGAAAAAAAGAAAGAAGCGGCGCGCTCGCTCCGACGGCTCCGTCGCCCTCCGCTTCTCTTTGGCGCCGCATCTTCCTTGCTTAACCTTCACCCGCGCGCTTTTGATGGTGGTGGTGGTAGTAGTTAGAATGGAGAGGAAAAGGGCACCTAATTTTTGTCTGCCTTCAGGCGACACGGCGCAGTGCCTTATAGGGGTGGGGGGAAGGAGGAATAAAAAGAATAGAAAGAAAATAGACGGAAAAAAAGACAGGCAAGCGACGGAAAAAGAAGAAGATAGGAAAGTTGGGATCCGGTCGAAGCAGTCCAAAGGCGGGGTGCCACAATGCGAGAACTGCACGGCGTCAGGAGACCGCGGAGGGCGAACAAGTCGGCGGGAGCTACGCTGGCGTCGGAGATCGCGAGGGCACAACCGTCCAGCTTGAAATCCTGCGATGCCCAACTCAGGCAGCTATCTCGCTTCGGCTCCTTCCTTCTCAACCCAAGCCAGGCACGACGATCCAACTGACGGATCATGACAGCGCTGCGGTTTGCCACGCTAAATATTCGTGGCTTTCGCGATAGGGGCAAACAAGCAGCCGTAGTGTCGTTTGTCTGTTCCAAAGCTATCGATCTCCTCTTTCTGCAGGAGACATACTTTCGGTCCCCGCTCGACGTAATTCGCTTTAAGCGCAACTGCCAAGCCGAAGGTTTTTTTTATTAACATGTGCGAGGGCTTGCGGCGTCGGGGTCGTATTTGTGACGGGCAGGTTCCGACTGAAGTCCCATTGTGTCTTCGGCGCGAACGGGCGTACACTTGTGCTCGACGTCTTCGTCGACGGGTCCAAGGTGCGCTCCGTTAACGTTTATGCACCGGTGACGAGGTCGGACACCAACATCTATTTTAAAAAGCTGCACGGTTACCTGGTGGAGCCCGTTCCCCACGTGGTTCTCGGGGACTTCAACTGCGTCGTGGACTCCACAAGAGACGTCCGGGGCCCGGGTCAAGGCTTCTCAACCTACCACGCCAAAGAGCTGGTGAAGATCCTCCAACACCTGCGGCTCACGGACGCATGGGTTCACTTGCACGGAAACGAGTTCGCCGCCACCCGAATCTCGCGGAAAACGGCCAGCAGGCTTGACCGAGCGTACGTCCCCGATCGCCTCGTCGGCTCAATTGTGTCGTGCGAAGTCCTCACCCTTCCCGACGGGTTGGCGGACAGAACCGACCACCTCCCTTTGGTTACAACGGTGAGAGGGACGCCCGGCCCTCACCCAAGAAGCGAAGCTTGGCGCCTCGACCCGGCGCTCAACAAAGACCGCACGAGCGCCCTGAGATTATCAGCGTTCCAGGAGGAGACGATTGAGGCCACCCCCTGTACTATCCCCGCGGTATGGGACGACTTGAAGGCGGGATGGAGAGCGTTCCTGCAAGAAGAAGGCAGCGTGATGAAGAAGCGCATCACAAAAGCGATGAACGAGCTACTCCGCTGGATGCGGATTGTACAGAGCGCGGACCACCTCACGGCCTGTACGCGCGAATATCTCAACTCACTCCAAGTTCAGCACGACCGCCTCTTCCGGGAAAACGCGCACAACGCACGCGATGCACGCGTCGCTGCGGGGGACGCACCAGACATAGACTTGAACGAGGCGCGAGGTACCGGCTCCCTTCGAATCTCAGAGGTGCAACATCCTGACGGCAGCCTGATCACCGACCCCACCGAGATCGAAGCGGAATTCCACGACTATTCGAGGCCGTTTTTCATGAGCTGGACTCTTGTGGCCCACCGCCAGAGGCAACTCTCATGGCCAGTCTGTGTTCGCGCCTGCCTCGGCTCGCCGAAGACGCATCGTCTTGTGCGGCGCAGTAATGGGAGAAGAACTTCGTGCTGCCATCCAAGCCATGCTGCCGAACTCGGCTCCGGGCACTGATGGCCTGGCAGCTGGGTTTTACGCGACTTTCTTCGAATTTCTGCATGCCCCGCTCCTGGCCATGGCCAACCTGGTCCTCCAGAAGCATGTGAAATCTGATTCATTCAGCAAAGGAACATTGCCCTCATTCTCAAGGACGGCGCATCCCCGCGCGAACTGTCGTCATGGCGCCCGATCTCCCTACTCAATGTAGACAACAAGATCGTGGCGTCTATACTCAACTCCAGGCTGCGGACCTTCTTGCCGGGCTTGATCGCTCCCCACCAAGCTTGTGCCGTGCCTGGCCGGTCCATGTTCGCCAACCTCACAGCCACGCGAGACGTCTTCGAATACGCGACGCAGAAAAAAGTCACGGGTGCCTTCCTGTCCCTCGACCAAGCAAAGGCGTTCGACAGGTTCAGGCACACGTACCTCTTCGAAGTGCTCCGCCGATTCTGCCTCCCGCAGGAGTTTGTGGCTGTAATCGAGCTCCTGTACTCCAACCTGCGAAGCTGTGTCGCGGCTAACGGCCGGACAACAGCCTTTTTTCGGTACACGAGAGGCATCAGGCAAGGGTGCCTTTTGGGCCCAACCTTGTTTGTACTTTCCATCGAGCCCCTGCTGAAAACTCTGGCCAGCGACAAGTGCATCCGGCGCCTGCCAATGACCGGTACCGAAGAGATCAGAGTCCTGGCATTTGCCGACGACATATTGTTCTTTCTCAAGGACGCTCGAAGCCTCGACAACTTCCGCGGCGTATTTCAGCTATACGCCAAGGCCTCAGGAGCCAAACTGAATGAGAGGAAGAGCCGAGCACTGCTTTTCGGCACGTTTCCAACAGACGCTATTGGCGACATAGAACCTGCCAGCACGGTCAAGGTTCTCAGTGTACACTTTTCCCGCGAAGGAGTGGACGTTTCTACATGGGTGCGGGTCGTCGACAGGGCTGCACGGCTAGCCGAGCGCGCAGCGCTGTTCAACTTGACCCTGCGCGAAAAGGCGGTAGCAATGAAGACCAGCGTGCTTGCCTTGGCCTCTTACGTGAGCAGGGTAGCTGTGATGCCAGCGCGGGTGGCCACTCGACTCGGCATGATAGCAAATGAACTGCTGTGGGGCCGGACGCCAGCCCCGGTCAAACGAATGCTCCTCCAGTTGGAAGTTAAAGAGGGGGGGCTGGGCCGCACGCAAGCACCAACCTTGAGCAAACTGCTCACCTTGAAGACGGCTCGCAAGGTGGCGCAAGCAGACAACCATGTCGGGAGAATGTGCTGCTCTATTGGAGCGGCCCGTCGTACAGTTGGCTGGATGCCGGTCGACACTTCAGCCCGCACGCTGAATCACCCTCACCATTTTACAAGATAGCAGCGGCGACGGCACGCATGCTGCGCAAGGAAGCACCGAATTGTGACCCCGACTCGGAGCAGCCGGCCCGCATAGTGGGGGCACTCACGGCAAGCCAGCTGAGCGAAAAAGAACGGCAACGAGCGGAGCAAGCTAGGCGAGACCTTTCCCGGCTGCATAGCCTGCTACCCTGTGAAATTCAGGATTTTCTTTGGAAGAAGGCGTGGGAGGTCCTCCCTACTAGGTGTCGCTTGAAGAAACTAGGCATTGTGCCTGACGACCGCTGCCCAAACTTCCGGGAAGCCGAAACGCAAAAGCATGCCTTGCTCGAGTGTTCAGCCGCGCGGCCCGTCTGGCGCATGGTAGCGCATATCTTTGGGATCCGCCCCCCACCAGTTCACAGGCACAACAAGAGCGCGTTTGCATGGCTGGTGACCGCCTGTACCCTCTTCGTTGTGTGGCAGCGCCGCTCACTCGCGGAAGCGCGACGACGGCCAGTTCGGGCGGCGCCGGCCGTTACGCGTATCAGAAGGCTTGTGTGGGAGCTCCTAACTCGGGAACTTGAGGCCAGCGGAGAGGAGATGTTTCTCCGCCGCTGGCACACGAAATCCTTCTTCCTGAGTGAAGGCAAGTTGGTCGCTCCAATTTTACATTACTAACCGTTCTCGGTTTCCGGGGAGTCGACCAACTCAGGAGGAAAACATGTCTAGATTCTAACCAAGGTGACCCCCCGTCGCTCCGCTCCTCAGACACAGAACTGTTGCGCCTGTGCAATAGTAGAAAACCGCAATCTGGTGAAGCGAGTTTCTTTACACCGTGTTGCGCTGCTGGCCCTGAATGTTGACACCAAGGGATTGATTGATTGATTTGTGGGGTTTAACGTCCCAAAACCACCATTTGATTATGAGAGACGCCGTAGTGGAGGGCTCCGGAAATTTCGACCACCTGGGGTTCTTTAACGTGCACCCAAATCTGAGTACACGGGCCTACAACATTTTCGCCTCCATCGGAAATGCAGCCGCCGCAGCCGGGAATCAAACCCGCGACCTGCGGGTCAGCAGCCGAGTACCTTAGCCACTAGACCACCGCGGCGGGGCGATGTTGACACCAAGGGGCGGTTGGTTATTGTACATTGGCCCGACTACTGTTAACGACGTAATTAGCCTCTGCCAAAGCTACGATGAATTGCGGAAGCAGCGAGCGCTGACAAGACGTCCTCCAGCGCACGATTTGGCATCGCTGTCTAGTGCGATCAGTGGTCATGACCACGCGTCACTAATGGCCGAAATAAAAGCGTTTGTCCGCGAAGAAGTTGCACGACAGCTTTCCTTGGTGCCTTTCACACCAGAAGCTACCACAACTTTACCATCGTCTCTACGTGACGTCATTCAAGGAGAGGTCGCCGAGGCCTTACCAGCTGCTCGCGAGCCTAATATTGTGGCTGCTCCTCTCACCTACGCCGCGGCTGCAGCCATGCCAAACTCGCAAGGCGCCTGCGCCTCCGTTCCAGCCTCGCGCGAGCTATCCCCCAGCTCCAGTTCACTGGACCAGCACTAACACCGCCAACCCGTGGCGCACCCTCGATAATCGCCCGATATGTTACACTTGTCGATACCCCGGACACGTCGCAAGGTATTGCCGCCGCCGGACGCATATCACCAATGAAAACCGCCGTGAGCCTTTCTTCCCGCTTGACTCCAACGCGCGATACGGTTCCTCCACTCCAATGCCAGCCCGCTACCAGGACGACCACCGCCCTCGGCCGGGACGTCTTCGCTCACCCTCTCCACGCCGCCGCTCGCCTTCTCCTATGCGTCGACGGCCCGCACCTAACGAGGAGGAAAACTAGACGACGCAGTTCCTGAAGCAAGAACTGCGCAAGTTTCGGTTTGCCCAAGTCCTCATTTGTCACCTACCAATGTTATTGATGTGTTCGTCGAAAATATCCCTACTGTCGCTCTTGTAGATACCGGTGCAGCTGTTTCGGTAATAGATGCTGGATTTTGCCGCTCAATTCGTAAGGTTACGACGCCTTTCTCCGGATTATCGCTTCGCACAGCCAGTGCTCAACCTGTTCAACCGACCGCAGTATGTACAGCCCGCGTGACAATTCAAGACGTTCTGTATACGATAGAGTTCGTTGTTCTTTCATCATGCTCCCATAATATTATTTTGGGATGGGACTTTTTGTCGCGTCATAACGCCGTAATCGACTGTGCTAGGGCTGAGGTCGAATTTTGCTCACTGGATGACCAAGCGTCCGTCGACACCCAGTTTGCCGCTAAACTTGTCGTTAGCGATGACACCTACATCCCTCCATGCTCTTTTGCGTTCGTGCCAGTTTCATGCAGCGCCATATCCGACGGCACGGTCTTCTTCACACCATCTCCAATATTCGTCGCCCGAAGAGCTCTCCCCCTGCCTTTTGCTGCTCTCGATCTTGTAGAAGGGTCAACCACAATGCCAATTTATAATCATGAGTCGTCGTCTTTATCTCTACTTTGTCGCGAGTGCCTTGGCCACGTCGAGACAATCAGTTCTTCCAGAATTATATCCGTCCCCGATGAGGTGCCTTCTACCTCCGTCTGTGAACTGGCTGTCGTCTCAGCGCCTGACTCAACGTCGGCAAACATATTTCAACCATTCATCTCTGCAGATTTGACATCTTCGCAGCGTTCACAACTCCTCACCATTCTTGAGAGCTACCGCCACTCTTTCGACGTTGAACAAACATCTCTCGGCCGTGCCTTAGCAGTAGAACACCACATCGACACTGGGTCCCACTCACCGCTGCGACAACGACCATATCGCGTGTCCGCTACAGAACGCCGCGTCATTGCTGACCAAGTAGACGACATGCTTCGCAGAGGCGTCATTCGACCTTCACAGAGCCCATGGGCGTCTCCGGTGGTTCTCGTCAAAAAGAAAGACGGTTCTATTCGTTTCTGTGTCGATTTCCGGCGATTGAACAAGATCACGCTGAAGGATGTCTATCCACTACCGCGCATTGACGATGCTTTGGACAGTTTGCAGGGTGCCGAGTTCTTTTCCTCGTTAGACTTGCGGTCAGGCTACTGGCAGGTGCCTATGGCGGAGGCCGATCGCCCCAAAACCGCTTTTGTCACGCCAGACGGCTTATATGAATTCACCGTCATGCCCTTCGGACTTTGCAATGCACCTGCAACGTTCGAACGAATGATGGACAACATCCTGCGTGGACTAAAATGGAAGATATGCTCGTGTTACCTCGATGATATCGTGGTATTCGCCCCTAACTTTGACACACACTTACGTCGCCTTCAGCACGTCCTTACTTGCTTAACTAACGCCGGTTTACAATTAAATCTCAAAAAAATGTCGATTTGCCATGCGTCAACTGAACATTTTGGGCCACGTTGTTTCCAAGGAAGGCATCCTCCCGGATCCCGAGAAATTGCGAGCTGTTACGGCGTTTCCTAAACCTGCCACCATCAAAGAACTTCGAAGTTTCATCGGCTTGTGTTCGTATTTCCGGCGATTCGTCCGAAACTTCCCGTCTATCATATCACCTCTCACGCAACTTCTCAGCAGCTGTAAAGACCTCTTATCGTGGTCCCCTGCCTGCGACGAGGCTTTCAACACCCTGCGACGGCTTCTTACGACGCCACCAATTCTACGCCATTTCGATCCTGAAGCGCCAACTGAAATCCACACCGACGCCAGTGGTGTAGGCCTGGGTGCTGTGCTCGCACAGCGTAAACCGGAACATCAGGAATACGTCGTGGCATACGCTAGTCGCACACTTACCAAGGCTGAGAGCAACTACAGCGTCACAGAAAAGGAGTGCTTGGCCATTGTGTGGGCCCTTGGAAAGTTTCGCCCATATCTATATGGTCGTTCTTTTGACGTCGTGACCGACCACCACGCGCTGTGCTGGCTTTCGACGTTAAAAGACCCATCTGGCCGCCTCGCTCGCTGGGCGTTGAAAATTCAAGATTACGACATACGCGTGGTTTATCGGTCAGGACGGAAGCATGCTGACGCCGACGCCCTTTCCCGTTCCCCCCTGTCCCAGAAAGCCACAGCTGACTCCGCTTGCGATTCCACATTGTCATCGCTTGACTTTGACACCATTGCTATCGAACAACGCAATGACCCGTGGACTGCGTCTCTCCTCAATCATCTCTCCGACACTTCTGAACTCCCAAAGACGCGAACGCTTCGGCGCCAAGTTCCACACTTCTCGATACGTGACACGCTTCTCTATCGACGTAACTACGCACCAGAGGGACGCAAGTGGCTGCTCGTCGTTCCACGAACCCTGAGGTCGCAGATTTGTCCCTCTTTTCACGCTGACCCACAATGTGGCCACGCAGGAGTCTTCAAGACCTACGAAAGGCTTCGACATCGCTACTACTGGCGTGGCATGTATACCTTCGTCCGCAACTTCGTCCGCTCTTGTGCCGAATGCCAGCGCCGAAAATCTCCACCACACGCCTCCGCCGGTGAACTGCAGCCTTTACCATGCCCTTCCCGACCCTTCGAACGGGTTGGAATAGATATTTATGGGCCACTTCCATTGACTCCGACTGGCAACAGGTGGATAATAGTTGCTATCGACCACCTAACGCGCTATGCTGAGACCGCTGCTCTTAAAACGGCTACAGCACAAGAGGTTGCCACTTTTCTACTACGTCATTTTGTGTTGCGTCATGGAGGCCCTCAAGAACTCCTTAGTGACCGCGGCCGCGCCTTCTTGTCCGAGGTCATTGAAAAATTGCTCGCTGAGTGTGCTATTGTACATCGCACATGTACCGCTTACCACCCACAAACCAATGGGGCTACCGAGCGCTTTAATCGTACTCTCGGGGACATGCTATCTATGTATGTGACGCCTGACCACTCTAACTGGGACTTAGTTCTCCCATTCATTACATACGCCTACAATACGGCAACGCAAGCGACAACAGGCTTCTCCCCTTTTTACCTCCTCTACGGCCGTCACCCCTCCCACACCATTGACACCATTTTGCCCTATCGACCAGACGCGTCCGAGTGCCTACCGATCTTGGACGCCGCCAGACACGCAGAAGAATGCCGCCAGTTAGCTTGTCGCTTTACCTGCGATGACCAAAACAGGCAAAAGGCAATTCGTGATGCCCAGACCTCAACTCCCGTTTTTCTTCCGGGTTCTCTTGTATGGCTGTCAGTGCCGCATCACACACCTGGGCTCTCTTCCAAACTTCTGCCAAAGTACGATGGGCCATATCGTATTGTCGAACAAACTTCGCCAGTAAACTACCTCATTGAGCCTCTTACGCCACCATCAGACTTGCGACGTCGCAACCGCGAGGTTGTACACGTACAGAGGCTCAAGCAATACCACGGTTCAACGCCGCCTGCACAGGACTAAGTCGCCAGGATGGCTCCTTTTTTTCTCCGTGGGGCCATTGTAAAGAAGAGGAAGTACTCCGGCGCAGAGGCAGCAGCATCGAGTGTGCAGCAGCGGCTCGAGCTCGGAAATTGCGGCTGGTGCATCGCCTTCCAAGCCTTCCAAGCACCAACCTTTCTGCTTAATAAATCTCCTTTATAATATGTATATAGCGTCTCCCACCTGTTTTTTCCTGACAGATACTTTCGCGACAGCTTATAGGTCTATATGCAATGTACCTCCCAGTAGTATGTATTCCCGTGCATGTACACAGGACTGTAAATATGAATATACAACGCATACCCCCCCCTGCATATCCCTTTTGTAAATCATACCACAACAAATGTGTTTGTGCCTATCTCTTCTGATCAGTTTACCTTTATGGTTGTAAATATGTATATAGATAACGCGCTATTTGGTATTTGCTTGTATATATTCAATGTACCCCCCGTTTGTTTATTGTGTAAAATGCATATCAATGTACCTGTCGTTTCAGTTTGAAGATCAATAAACTTCTCTTTCGGTAGTATCTGTTCTTATCAGCTTAATTTCTGATACGAATCATATTTGGATCCAAGATAATAAACTTATTTTTGTGATGCAGCGGAGTGCTTGAAGCTTGCTTCACCTCCGCCACGGGTTGGCCCGGTATTGCACTACCTCCGGGATCGGCCCACTCAACCCTGCGGGGGTGAGTTCGACAATAAATTCAATAATAGAAAGAGTGTTCGGATTTACCAATGATATCGGGGTAAACGGCGTGCGTGCGGCGAGTGTCCGAGACGGTGGCGTCACGCCGCCCCGGATGACGCGGTATTCGCGTGGGGGGAGTGCGCTAGCTGTGTTTACACTTACGATTGCTCTGGGAAAATAAATGTTTCTGTGGAATTTGATAATTGAAGGGCCCGTTCTTTTTTTGGTTATTTTCACACGTACGTACTCAAGTTTTTTTTACTTTTTAAACATCCCTACTCATATTAATAAAACTATTGAATAATTTATTATTACTGTTTCGGAGGAACGCTAGAAGTGTGTATACGATGTGTATGTATGTGCGATGTGTATGTATGTGTGTAGAAGTATGTATGTATGTGCCAAGCTATTTCCGCCTTTTCGAATTCACCCGTTTCGGAACGAAAAAATAAACAGCCTCCAGAAAATGGGTGTTGGCGTTTCTGTTTACAGTTGCAGTGACAAGCGAAGGCATTTTTATTTCACATCTTCACGCGACGTCTTAGCCTGAAGACGCGCGCTCTCGCCACGTCTATGCATCTACACTATTCCCCATCACAAATTAAAATCGCAAAGAACGCCACAGGACCCACCCCGCACACACCTGCTGTACGGTTGAGCGGCAAAGCCCCGATGTGCTTTTTTTATGTCCACTGACCTGGGTCCCAGCTTCTGCCAGCGGTGGCTGTAATTCGTTGCCACGCGGTCAGCTACCTTGCTGGCACCCTCAGACTACAGCTAGATGACGATATGATGACATGTGGGGTTTGACGTCCCAAAACCACCATATAATTATGAGAGACGCCGTAATGGAGGGCTCAGGAAATTTCGACCATCTGGGGTTCTTTAATGTGCACCCTAATCTGAGCACCGGGAAATGCAGCCGCCGCGGCCGGGATTCGATCCCACAACCTGCGGGTCAGCAGCCGAGTACCATACAGCCAATAGACCGCCACGGCGGGCATCGCCTTGTTGATCACACACTACATTTGTGAACACCATCTCATACCAGCTCATCCACCGTTGGCTCTCGTTAATTACAACAAACATCCTCGCACGCTCACCTGAATGGAATTGCCAGTTGCTGGAAGTTCCAAGAAAATTGCACACTAGACGTACGGATGCACCACGCACGTACCTGAAGCGCCGTGGAACCCACGACGCGTGAGATCACGTCCCTGGGGGCGGATGCAGCGAGCTGATCCGCCTTCACGTTGCCTTGGATCTCACGGTGCCCTGGCACGCAGCACACTACAACATGTTGGTTGAGTGTGTAGAGTGTGCAAAAAATGGAGTAAAGTGAGACAGGACCGGGTTTTTTTTGTTCTTTAGGACTGTGCAGAGCCGTTACCACACTGATGGGAGTCTGTATAAATTACTGCTTTTTGTATTTGTAATTGTTTGATGTGTTTAGCTGCCACAAGTATCGCGTAAGCTTTCTGCTGTAAAGATACTTGCGCCTGGGTGTAGAGGGCAAGCAATCCGAAAGGATGGGCCGACAGCAGCGTAGGACACAGAGGAGTTGGACTTGGAAGCATCTGTAAAGAACTCAGGACGTGTGTATTTGTGTTGAAGTTCCAGGAAGTATGTTCGGATATGGGCAATAGGCGCATGTTTTGTAACTTCTAGAAAGGACACATCGCAGTCTACAGTCTGCCATTGCCACGGTGGCGGATATGCTACAGAAGCCATTAAAGTGTGTCCTAGTGAGACTCCAGTTTCCCCAGCTAGACTTTTCAGGCAAACTGAGAAGGGCTGCCACATCGAAGGCCTGTTTTGAAACAGACAATGGGCTCGAGAAATCATTAATAGTAGAGTATGAGGGGTGCTTCTTATCTGCTTTCACCTTAAGGAAATAAACAAAGGACATATAAGTTCTCTGCAGCTGAAGCGACCACTCATTTGACTCAACATAAAGGCTTTCTACGGGGCTGGTGCGAAAAGCACCCGTAGAAAGGCGGATGCCCAAATGGTGCACGGGGTCCAGCATCTTCAAAGCACTTTGAGTTGCAGACTGATAAACAACGGCCCCATAATCTAAGCGGGTGCGAATGAGGCTTCGATACAGATTTATGAGGCATTGCCTATCACTACCCCAAGTACTCCGTGACAAAAATTTTATAACATTCATGGCTTTTAAACATTTTGTTTTTAAATTCTTGATGTGCGGTACGAAGGTCAGCTTGTTGGCCAAGATTAAACCTAAGAATTTATGTTCGGCTTTGACGGACAGACGTTGCCCGTTCAGTCGAATGTCAGGTTCAGAGTGCATGCCTCTCTTTCGAGAGAACAAGACACACGTGCTTTTTTGTTTGTTAAGTCGAAATCCGTTTTCATCTGCCCATTTGGAGACCTTGTTTAAGCCCAGCTGAACCTGCCGCTCACACATTGCCAAGTTGCATGACTTGAAGCCAAGCTGAACGTCGTCGACATATGTACAATAGAACATATTGCGGGGGATGGACAAGTGCAAAGAATTCATTTTGATAATAAAAAGTGTGCAACTAAGCACACCACCTTGTGGCACGCCTGTTTCCTGGACAAATGTTTGGGGAGGAGAACACTGCCCACATGGACACGGAATGTCCGGTTTGTCAGGTAACTTTCGATTATATGAAACATTCTTCCGCGCACACCAAGGTGGGACAGGTCTCTTTGAATTCCAAAACGCCATGTTGTATCATAAGCCTTTTCGATATCGAGGAACACAGAGATAAAATACTGTTTATGGACGAAGGCGTCTCTGATCTGTGCCTTGATACAAACAAGGTGGTCTGTGGTGGATCTACTTTCTCGAAACCCGCACTGAAATGGGTCGAGCAAATTGTTTGTTTCAAGGATATGTACAAGTCGGCAGTTTATCATTTTTTCGAAGACTTTGCACAAGCAGCTTGTAAGTGCAATAGGTCTATAGCTTGAAAGCTAAAGATGGGTCCTTGCCCTCTTTCAAAATGGGAATAATAATAGCCTCTTTCCAGAAGGTAGGCATACTGCCAGAAAACCAGATAGCATTGTATAAACAAAGTAGGGTTTTTCGTGTTTCGGCTGGTAGGTTTTTTAACATTTCATACACCGCACGGTCAGAACCTGGGGCAGAAGTACTGCAGGAGTTTAAGGATGTTCGGAGCTCAGCTAGACTGAAAGCTTGGTTATACGCCTCGTATCTAGTGGATTTGTGTTCGAGTTTCAGCTTTTCTATTCTTGTTCTGTATTTTTGGAAAGTTTCGGTATAGTGGGACGAGCTAGATATCCGTTCAAAGTGTGCACCGAGGAAGTTTGCCTGATCTTCCAAGGTATCACCCTGAGTGTTTACGAGTGGAAGTGTGTGTACTTGTTTTCCTGCTATCCTACCGACCATGTTCAAGACTTTAGCCTCCTGTGTGTATGAATTGATCCCTGACAAAAACTTCTGCCAGCTTTCTCTTCTGGCCTGCCGACGCGTTCTCCTGCCTTGAGACTTCATTTTTTTAAAGCTCTCAAGGTTTTCCGCTGTCGGCGAGTTTGGCAGCAACCTCCATGCCCTGTTCTGTTCCTTTCGCGCATTACGACACTCTGTTTTCCACCATGGGACGTGTTTCTTGCCGGGCTGTCCAGATGTTTGTGGGATGCATTTGGCTGCTGCGTTAATAAGTAGAGCTGTGAAGTACTGCACAGATTCATCTATGCTTAGTCCACATATGTCAGTCCAACACAACTGAGCATTGTTATGAAACTGTTCCCAGTCGGCTTTGTGTATAAGCCATTTGGGAACTCGTGGAGGACATTCGTATGATGTTTGTGTACTCAAAACAACAGGAAAATGGTCACTTCCGTAGGGATTATTTAGAACTTTCCATTGGAGTACTTGTACAAGTGAAGGAGATGCGATGCTGAGATCTATGGAAGAGTAGGTTTTGTTGGCAAGGTTATATTATGTTGCCTCTTTCCTATTCAACAGACAGGCACCGGAGGAAAAAAGGAACTGTTCAATGAGACGACCTCGTGCATCGCAGCGAGAATCACCCCGTAGACTGCTATGAGCATTCAGGTCACCAAGGACCAGATAAGGTTCGGGTAGTTGTTCTATTAAGGACTCGAATTCTAGTTTTCCAAGACGGTGGTGAGGGGGTATGTACAGAGAGCAGATGGTGACGAGCTTGTTGAAAAGAACTGCTCGAACAGCCACTTCCTCTAGTGTTGTTTGCAGTGGTAAATGTGTGCATGCTACTTTTTGATTAACAATAATGGCTACACCGCCGGATGATGCCGCAGCATCATTTCTACCCTTTCGGAAGAGAACATACCGACGCAAAAAATTCGTGTTTTTAGATTTTAATTGAGTTTCCTGTACACACAGCACTTTCGGCGAATGTTTGAAAAAGAGCTCTTGAACATCATCGAGGTTTCTAAGGAGTCCTCTGACGTTCCAATGTATTATTTGTGTTGCCATATTGGAGGTAACGTAGTGCTGTGTGTAAGGAAAATAGGTGTGTCTGCTTCTTAGGCTAAGCGTTAAGACTCAGAGAACTAGGCCGTCGTCGGGCCCCGTTATTGGCTTTTTATTTCTTTTGGCGCGCTCCAGGGGGCTACGCCGATCTTTCTGCACCAGGGGTACCGTGGTGTCCATTGCCTTCTCAGAGGCACTGCGTGCCCGCATTTGCGAGCTGATGTTTTGGGCTTGGGACCTCGCCTGGTAAGACGAGGCCTTCATATCGGCCGACCCTGGGGTCTCCTTCACCTCGGGGGGCGAAACCTTAGGTCCTCTTGGGCTAGAGGTCGAAGGAACCTCCTTTGGTGCTGCGATAACCTGACCGCTGCAAGAGCTTGCAGCGGCCGTGGTTTTCGCCGTGGGGACGAGTGGCAGGGCAGCCTTGGCTGTTCCCGCCGTGGGTGGGGGCATTGGCGACCACCTCGGCACACTGTGCCTTGCATGGGCAGTTGCCGCAGGCCGTTGTAGTGCTGCCCCCAGTTTCACTACATCGGCGAACGATGGTTTGTTTGTGAAAAGACCAGATACTCTTTGACGGGCTTCTCGGAAAGTAATGTTTTGTGCGATTTTGATTGTAAAATTTTTTTTCCTTTTTCTATGTTGGACAGGTTCGGGAGTATGCGGGATGGGCACCATCGCAGTTTGCGCAGTGGGCCCCATCCTCCACCTTACACTCGTCCGTAGCGTGTCCTGTGGTGGCACACTTTTTGCAGGTGAGTTGGCCGCGGCAACTCTGAGAGCCGTGACCAAAACGCTGGCATTTGAAGCAACGTCGTGTGTTGGGAATGTAGGGTCTCACATTCAACTTCAAGTATCCTGTTTCGAGATGTTCAGGCAGGGTACTGGTGCAAAATGTCACAATTATGTGTTTTGTTGGAATTTCCTTCTTATCACGCCTAATTTTGATTCTTTGTACTTGTGTCACCTGCTGGTCCTTCCAGCCCTCGAGAAGCTCAAATTCAGTCAGGTCAAGCAAGTCTTGATCAGATAAAACGCCTCGGGAAGTGTTGAGTGTGCGGTGTGGTGTAATTAAGATAGGTATGTTTCCAAACAATTCTAGTTTTGAGAGGTTTTCATACTGGCTCTGACTTTTTACCTCGAGGAGGAGATCCCCACTGGCCATTCTTGTAGCCTGGTAACCTGGTCCAAGTGCAGTGGTGAGGCATTTGGAAACAACGAAAGGCGAAATAGTTCTAGCGTTCTTTTCAGCGGTTTCACAATGGATTACATGGTAGCGGGGAAATGTTTCTTTCGGTTTGCTGAAACAATTGCAAAAGTTTTCGGTGCGCCCTCTCTTTGAGAGAGGACGATCGTGCAATGAAGGGAGAGAAGAAAAAGCCATAAACTAAATATGAGTTCGGCAGCCATGCCAGCCGCCCACCATGGAGCCCAACACGGGGACGTGACAAGTCCTAAATTTATATGAGGCATGTCAACGTCAGCTGTACACAGCCGCTATAACAAAATATATTGTGCCCAAAACAGAGCACATACACAAGGTTAACCCTTCCCGCCAGGAAAAATCGGAAGTAAATGGAAGAGAGAAGAAGACAGGATAGATTTAAAGACGAGAAAAGACTAAGATGTAGAGAGAGAGAGAAATAGGAAAAGGCGACTACCGATTTCCCCTCGGTGGGTCAGCTCAGGGGTGCTGTCTACGTGAAGCCGGGGCCAAAGGGGTGTGTTGCCTCTGCCGGGGGGCCTTAAAGGTCCAATCACCCAGCATTGGCTAAACCCCAAGGTTCCCCTTTTCCACGGACACGGCAAAGCCACGCACGGCTAGGCGTGGGAGGGAGTAGAAACTCCCCCGTTAGCTCGGGTCCGTGGTGTCCCTACACACCAAACGCCTACTTGCGCAGGCGCCCCTGCGGGGATGTCGAGAAGGAGGATGCGCCCGTCCACTCCAAAGACGCAATGCGCCTTTTCCTGGCACCGGCCGGAAATGAACACGACGCCGACGCCACACACGACTTTGCGTTCATTAAAGAAAATAACCCCTCCACTTGGCAGGTGCGGCGGAATCGGGACACGTCAAGTGGGGGTCCTGAAGTTCGCCTCTTGAACGAATAGCAGGTCGATGCCCTGGGTTTTCGCGTATGAAATCACCGTGCTTTGCTTGACGCAATCGCGAAAGCCGCGCACGTTTTACGAGGCGATGTGGAGGGGGCCATCAGATATCGCGGCGGTGCACGAGTGCGAGGGTAATAGCGCGGGCGAGGGCACAAGCCTTTGCAGCTACACAGGTAAGGGGGAGCATTAGCAACGAGAGGAGAGCAAGAAGGAAAGGCGCATCGAAAAAAGGGGGGAGCTGCGCAGCCGGCGAGGGCGCGGAGCAGCGCATACAGGGAAATTGAAGGCGGCAGGTTTGGCTAAAGACAAAGAGCAGACGACACCACCAGTGTGAGCTGCGTCGCAGCAAAAAAACAGAATAAAGGGAGCCAGAAGGACTGTAACAAACTAAGCAGGAGCATACGACGCGAGCTGCGTCGCCGCCGCAAAACACAGAGGGAAGCAAGGTGGAACCAGTGAAATGGCAAAAACCACGCCCGGCACAGAGGACGCGAACAGCGTCTGCTCACTCCAGGAGCAAAGGCGCGGCGCGTCCGAGGCGCGCAGGCAACCCCCCCCCCCCCGCCCCGACGCCACAAGGCACCGAGACGCCGGCAGCCGACTCGAATGTTTCATCACCGCCATCTGCGGGGGCGTCCCCCTTGGACACGGCGTTCTTACCCAACCTCGGGGTCTTCGCCCTCGGCGGGGCGTCACTGTCGCTGCTGCTGACTTCAATCCCGGTCCGCCGCTGCCTCGCCTCACGAGTGGGGGGAACCCTCACGGGAGTCGCACTGCGGCTCGTCTCCTTGACGACGACGCGAGCGAGACCTCGGCTCGTGGCCCGTGTCGCGACTTCAGGCCCACGCGCCCGAGTCGCGACCACCCGCGTCTCCGCGGCGACGACGCAAGCGCGAGCGAGATCACTTGCGGCCAGACACCGGGTGAACCACGGGCGGATCCGGTCGCCGGCCCTTGTGGGGCACACCCGCTCGGGGAAAGGGTCTGACGACGCACGTTCGTCGACTTCAGGCAGGGCGTAGTGCCCGCGGCCCACGATGGGCCTGTCATCCGGGGCCGGGGCTTGCGGAAGCCCTCCCAAATCCTGTGCCGTGACAGGGGCCAGCACGTGGCCGGCGCGTTGGAGACGGGGTGGCTTGTCTGCTCTTGCTCAGGAGGCGCCGGGGACGCGTCTTCTAAGGTAGCCAAAGGCGGCCAGTCCTCGGCGCCCGATACGCTTGCGGGTTTCGTAAGGGACGCCGATCGCGTCGGGCCCGTCTCGGTATCGGTTGTATTTGCGCCAGAGGACGCTGACGCCGAAGCAACGGAGGCAGACGCTCCGCGCGTCTCTTCCTTGACACATGAAGACGCCGCACTGCTGCCTGAGCTCGGGTCTGATTCCCGGTCGCGACGCCAAGAGAGGGGTCCCTTTGCGGTCGTGCGGGGCGCGATCCTAGGCGTGAGGACCTGAAGGCGCGAAGAGGACTCACCCGACCTCGGCGAAGGGGCGCCGGATGACTGGCTAGGTGCTGCGTCGGCGACTGACTGCCCTGAGGAACCGCGGGCAGCGGCTGCGCAGGAACGCTTGCGGAAACACTCGCGCGTCCCGTGACGGCCCCCGCAACGCGTGCACTCAGCTGTGCAGCCCTCTGTGTCATGGCCGAAGACGCCACAACGCTTGCAAAACGCGGCCGTGCACGCGGTCGCCATGTGCCCGACCTCGCCGCAGCGCGCGCACCCCTGACGCATGCCTCTATACTCGCACATTACTTTGTGCCCCGCAACCGTTATGAAGTAGGGGACAGGGCGACACATCTCAATTTTCACAAGACGCACCCCGTTCAACTTGGTCTGGCGAGTGGCTAGGGTGGCGAACGAAATGCCCTACACCTTACCAAACTGAGCTAAGGCATTACTAAGGGTCTCATCCGACAGAATCCAGGGTAGCGGTAGACGTTCACATACGTAACCGGCGGCCCGACTGCCTCTACCGGCACGTTCACCCCGTTAACCTTAAAGTCTTCTGCAACCATTAGCTTCGTCGCCTGACCAGCGTTGCAGGTGCATACAAGAAATTTTGCTCCCCCGATTTGTGTTAGCATCCATACACTAACATCTTCGGCTGTTTTTTCTACAGCGTCTACTAAATCGTCCATACAAACGTCGCCTTCGGGCGCTGAAAACATAAAACAATTCTCCCTCACCGGGAGTTCAACTGGCGTGGCCATACTGGTGGGTAGATTCCGCAAGCCGCCGGGTCTGGTGAGGCTTGAGGGTGACTCGTTACGTGCAGGCGAGCTGCACACTGGTAGGACGCGGCTCAGCCGAGGCGGCGGCCGCGCAGGACTATGTAGTGCCCGGTGGACCGCAGGAGGGCTCCGGGACAGAAGCGTAAGCCGGGAACCTTGCACCACCAGGCATGGGGCGAGCGGGCACCAGGCAGGAGCCGGGAACCCGAGACGGCAGGAGTGCGCGCGGAGCGGCGCTGCCACAGGAACGACCACTGGCACGAACTTCACAGGAACCGGGGTCCGGCGCCAATGTGACGTGACCCAAGGTCTCGCAGGGAGGCTTGAAACGACGGCCACTCGAACACTTTGATGTTAGCCAAAAAGCCGAGAAGCGATGCAATTCATTAGCACGTAATTAAAATCCATTCTTTCACACCTCGTACTTAGTTCTGGCCAAAAGCCGGGCAAACAGTAGCAAAAAAAATTCCGACATCCACCCATGCACACCAGCATTGTGCACCGACAGCGGCAGCGCTGGCTTCACGGCATTGCTTTTATCCCTAGTCCGCTTGAAGTTTCTTGTTTCGCTTACAAACATGTTAAAACTGAAACCTTCTTTTTCCCAGAGGTCGAAACCACGCGTGCTTGCTTGCATGCGTACTCTCGAATGCGCCCATGACGTCACACCAAATGCTTGCCGGCGAACATTATCAGGCATGTCGCGAGGGATGCTACAGCACTTGTTTTAAAAACTGATGCATAGTGTACATGTTCAACTCGAGCGCCAAAGCCTGGAAGGAAAAAAGAAAAAATGACTGTGCAAAATGTGACTACGTCACCCATCTAACATGGCTTCTGCGCTGGCTGCCCAAGCAACGCCTCTGCAACGACGCCCACAACCATCGGCAAAAAGGTGGTGCCTTTGGCTAGATAGATAGATATCTGGAGTTTAACGTCCCAAAACCACTATATGATTATGAGAGACGCCGTAGTGGAGGGCTCCGGGAATTTAGACCGCCTGGGGTTCTTTAACGTGCACCCAAATCTGAGCACACGGGCCTACAACATTTCCGCCTCCATCGGAAATGCAGCCGCCGTGGTGCCTTTGGCTGCTTCAGCGCGCTCAACGTATGCCTTGCAAGTTCCGATGTGGCGGAACACCGCACCGAAGTCGACGAAGGTCCTGCCGTGAAAAGCAGACCCGGGAAGGCGTGCGAAACGTCTACCGCGTGCGTTGTGAAGCCGGTAAATGAAGGGTCATGTGGCAGAGGGTGACAGAACCTGAGTGTGCGAAATGCCGCTGCGATTTCGTTCAAGCGTTCAACGGGCCGCCAGGCTCGGTCTGTCGTGGTCAAAAACGTCCAAGTTTTGCTGATTCCGAGGGGTAGGAGTGCTATGGTGGCGTGTATGAGCGTCACCCCCGGAAGCTTTTCAGGCCTGCGCGTCACGTGACGTGACGTCGACGACGTCACATCGCGCCGGCCGGCCGGCCGCCCTTCGCTGGGTGGCTGCGCCAGCCGCGAGCGCTTGCCGCGAGCGCCCTTCACGCCTACCGACTCGGGCGAGGTTCCTTGACACCATGTCCGCACGATTTATCAAGGTATCCATTGATTGTATGGTTTAACGCGCCGACGCAACGCAGGCGATGAAGCGCGCCGTAGGGGAGGGCTCAGGATCAAGTTTTACTACCTGGGAATCTTTATTGTGTGCCGAAATCTCGTACACACGGGCGTTTTTGCTTTTCGCCTCCATCAGAAATGCGGCCCGCCGCAGCCGGGTATCGAAACTGCGCCCTAGTGCTCAGCAGCGCTACGCCTTAGCCACTAAGCCACCGTTGCGGGGGAACTTATCAAGGTATCAAGAAATAATGAATATCGTGAATGGAATAATGCGTATTTATTTATCACAGCCAGACGTCGTCTGTACAAATATCACAGTGCACATTGTTCTCGGTCCAGGCAGACGACAGGCAACACAAGATGTTGCCCTTAATGCTGAAAATATGCCAAAAGTACAAAACACAATATCTTGCCACATAAAACTCAGAAAACAAAACAGATTGTAACAGCAAAAACATCCCCGAGCTTTGGAACAGAAAAAGCACACTTTCATTTAAATTGTAGGTTAGAGGAAAACATACCATTCGTTTATCATAGTAGCAGTAGCAACACAAGGTATCAGGTTCAAACACTTGCCAAAAAATACAATACATAAGAACACTGGTGACTAAATTGTGGTCCACAGCATGATAAATGACAGAAAGAAAAGTAATTGTACTGCCACAGGTAGGTGCATGTCCTAGGGAAAAAATCAAACAAAAATCTAAGAAAAAACAAATCACAGTGCACAACATGTCTGTACACAGAGTGCACAAGGAAAGTGTACGCAGCTTAGGTACCAAAACGGACTGTACAACTGCTACAGTGGGCACCGAGGCAGTTCGAGTTAAAAAAAAAGAAAAAAGTACAGCACCTTTAAAAGCTAACCACTTGTAAAGAGATACAAAACTGGAAACAAGGCTCAAACAAGGGAATGTATTGCTTGAGCCAGGTGGCAATAAGTGCAGCGCTCCTCAGACAGCATCGACAGGTTGTTCAAAATTTCCAACAAGGAACTTACTTTTTGAACTGAGTCTGGTACAAACAGCGCTACCAAGGTTCTTGATTGGTGAACCTTGATAGCAGGCAAAGACTTCCAAGGTTTGCAAACACGGTCAATGACGCATTCAAACAAGGTTCACGATAGTCGATAATGTTCAAAAACATGGAGCACTCTTCTTTATGAATCACAGTCCACTTCGGAGACACTGACACCCCTTGCAGGCGAGCCCTTAGATCTTCGAGGGACGAAAACCGGTCTCGTTCTTGCTCCGCTTCATATGACGCCAGCGACTCTTCTACAGCACGGGCGAGTTGGGAGGCTTCTTGTCGGCTCCTCTTGGCGTCAGGGGTTTCTCTCGTGCTCTGGTCTCGTACTGATAGGTAGGACGGACAGCCGGGAAATACCGTTGGGACAGATCCAGGACGCAACCGTGGTACTGGGAGTGCAACTTCAATCACTCTCCCTGTCCTTGGATCCGTCTACGATGTCGTCTTCTCAATGCATGAAGCGTCGAAATGATCCGCGCACACCTGCACAAACGTTTCAAGAAACGTCTGAGACGCCACTTCTCAAAAGAAAAAAAATGCGCTCCCCGTTTGCATGACCGTGTTTACAGTCCGTGTAGCTAAAACAAAGTCTACCTACGTTTCGCAAGCATCTAAATAAAAGCGCTGCGCTAAGCGGTACAAGCAACATGAAAGGAAACACGGGAGCGGTGATGTCACCGCACTCCACGAAGCGCTTCCACCGAGAGCTTGCAAGAATGGACGACACCACGGCACTGTTAGTGAACAAAGCGCAGCTGACCATCCTTGCTGCGAACGCTGCTGGCGTCAGCGCTTCGCGAGGCCCGGCGGCCACACGCTCAAGTATTTCCCATCATAGGTGATTTCTACCCGAACAAGCAACGACAAGCTAAGAACAGGAGCATCTCAAATTCTTACCTTAGTGCACGAAGTCGGCACGAAGTCCTTCCTAGGAATGGCGCGTAGCCATTGTTTGAGAGCGTCGGCGTCTTTAAGGAAGGAAAACACTTGTATCTTCTTTCCTGTTTTGTAGTTGCCGGTGCATCCGGGTACACAACACTTATTCGGGCATTGTCGCATCACTCCAGCATCACGCACGGAAACGAAATTGCCGCAAAATAAACAACGGAAAGCAACAAACGTGAAACACCGTCAAACCACACGCCGCCGAACCGTCACCAAACCGCCGCTCGCGCTGCGCTCGCTGCCGCTGCGGCTTCCCTGAGAGTCGGCCGGCCGGAAATGACGTCAGATTGCTGGGCGCAGGCCTGAAAAGATTTTCCGGGGGTGACGGTAATGAGGGCGCTGGTACGGCGCTCCGTCGATCGTGCCAGACGGACAAGAGGCAGGCACATGGCGGTCGTCAAGTGGTCGCGGAAATCAGTGGAGAGAACTCGCCTTCGCTTTTCGTCGAATTCGTCGAGTAAGCTGCGAGAAGACTCGGGACAGACGGTTTTCGGGAGACGGGTGGTTGCACAAATGCAACCGTGCGTCAAACGTTGTTATGCCAGCGAGTCCTCGTCAAACGTCCGTGCCTCTGAAAAAGGCAATCTGGGTCAAGGCCAGCCCGCAGTCTGCCTGGCGCGCGAACGGCGTAAACACGCGCGGCGCGTCTCTGGCCCACGTGCATTGAGTCAGCTCCGCACGTGACAGCGAGCCGGCGTTCTCGTGTCTGGTGGTCTGACGCATGGCGCGGCGACCCCCCATTGGAGGAATCTGCCCTGACGACCAGCGGCGCTTCTGATTGGACATTTTGGTTGGACCCGGTGTAAATAAAAGAAGCCCTGCGGCGCGTCGCGATCGGCGGTCCTATGTGAGTGAGAGGAGGCCCCGTGTCGGAGAGCCGACATGTGTGTGAGTCAGCGGTCTTAGGCGAAGGGCTGACCTATGTGTTAGAGAGGAGAGCTCGGCTCTTCGAGTCTCTGGTCGGCCCAGTGCCGAAATTGTAACGCCTCTGTATATATATGCTGTACATAAACCTTGTTTAACTCACACCGTCGTCCCGTCCGCATCGTCTTATCAGCTCTGCGCAGAAGCAGTCGCGAGCTGAGAAACATACGCTACCAAACGGCTGGTGACCTTCCCGGCGGAGTTGAAAGCAGTGGCGCCTGTGGGACCAGGTTGGCGTCGACGTCTTTCGCAACAGTGGAGGTCAGCGGTGGCATCGGAGGCAGTTTCGCAAACAGTGGTGGCTTCGGCGGGATCGGCCCGTCCTTCTCAACAGTGGTTGGCAGCTGCGGGATCGGCCGGCGTCAGCGACATCGATGCGGTGAGTGCCTGATGTTTTTCCCCTCAGTTCACCAGACTACTCTAGCTCAGGTTGTAGTAGTTCAGAGAAGGGCTGTGTGAAGCATTGTAGTGAGCTTTGATCGTTTCAAGCCAAGTCGAAGCGCTTTGAAAACCAAAGTTAATGCGGAGGGGGTAAACACGGGAGTGTGAAAAATTGCTTGCGCGTCTTGCTAGTTGACTTATAGTGGGGTACGGGCAAGTAAATTGTTAACAGGGGCAAACAGCAAGAGGCTAGTGTGAACGATGGAGAAACCTTAAAGTGAAGGAACTCATCGAAATTTGTGAGGAAACTCGGCATTGTTTTGGGCCGTGCGAAACGAAAGCAAGCGATCCTTGAGATCATGAAGGATGAGGGAATGTTCGGCTGAGGAAGTCGATGAGGCCTGGGAGGATATCAAAGCACGCCGCGAAGAAGCTGAAAAGCGCGAAGCTCGCGAACGTGAAGAAGCTAAAAGGCGTGAACGTCGCGAGCGCGAGGAAGCTGAAAGGCGTGAACGTCGCGAGCGCGAGGAGGCCGAGAGACAGGAGCGCCTTGAGTTGAAACGACTAGAATTGGCAATCCTACAGTGTTCGCAGGCGCCTAGCGTAGCTTCTTCCGACGACTCAGGACAGCGGTTTTAGAATTAGGGACCAATTGCCACCGTTCGTAGTAGGCGAGGACATGGCGAAGTACCTCGTCAAGTTTGAACACGTCTGTGAGCGAAACGCTTTTGGAGCGGTCTTTTTGGGCACGGAACCTGTTAGCTTTTCTTCCCGGCGAAGTGTCCGACGCGATAACTTGCTTGTCGAGGGAAGCGTTTGAGAGCTATGACGAGGTGAAGGAAGTGCTCTTGAGACGTTATAAATTGTCACCCGAGGCTTTCAGGCAAAGGTTCCGGTATGCTGAAAAGGGGAAATGAGTCACACGTTGACTTCGCGTTTCGTCTTAAGGCCGATTTTAATTGAATGGGCTCAAGGGCGAAGGTGTTTATGACAACCGCGATAAAGTGGTGGAATGCGTTGCATTGGAGCATTCTACCGCTGCATCGAGGATGTCAGACTTTGGCTGCAGGACAGACTTGGGAAGTACAGCTAAAACAAGGCGGCAGAGTTAGCTGAGGAGTATTATACTCGCCGAAAGTTTGCATAGCAGGGCAGTGCGCGTTGAAAAAGGATGAGAGGAAAGAGGGCTTTTCAAAGAAACCTGATCAACGGAAACCCGTTCCGCCCGTAATTTCAAAAAGGACCCGTCTCTACGAAGGACAGTGTAGGGGAAGGGCAAACAGAGCGGAGAAATCGAGTGAGGTTTCCACCACACAGGCATTTGAATCGGAAAACAAACGGAAGCCGCTAATCTGCTACAACTGTAAAAAGGGCACATCGCGAGAAACTGTCAGGAAAAATTTGCCTTCGCACAATCCGAGAATCAGAAAAAAAACATGCGGTGTTGGAGCCGTATCTCCAAGAAATTAAGTAAATAAGAAAAACGTGCCGAGCGCTTAGAGACTCAGCGGCAACCATGGATGTTGTCCATCCGTCATTGGTGTCTCCGGATGATTTCACAGGATAATGCGCGTGGATCAGGCAAGTCGCCGAGGAGCAGAGTGTTCGCTTACCAATCGCCACGGTTGTCATTGAAGGCCCGTTCGGGTAAGCTTTGCACCGATAGCGGCTGTGTCTGCCGCGCTAAATGATCGTTTTTTCTTATCTTTTCTCCAACAACTCGGAGCAGCTTCTCAAAGAGCAGGGCAAATCATTCTTCCCCAACTTAGCGTGCATGGCTCTCACGCGATCGCAGCGCGAAAGGCTTTCGCGGAAGGCTGGACCTGGTTCCATGCGTGAACTCTCAAGTGACCTTGTCGGCGGGTCGACGGAACCCCAGAAAGGAAAGTTTCCGCATGAGTCATGTGAGCAGTTACGCGAGCGGCCCGTCGCCGACACGGCCGGCGCGGTATGCGCTGGGGGAGACGACATGGCGCCATTGAGTCAGAGCGAGAGGGTTGCAACGCTCTCGCCTGTAGCGGAAAGTTGGAGCGAGCTGCCGAGAGTTGATCGAGAGACGCTCATTCGAGAGCAGCGTGAGGATCTCTCGATTGAAGCGCTAGTGGAAAGCCAAATGAAGCGCTAGTGAAAGCCAATTGAAGCGCTAGTGGAAAGCCAGAAAAACGCGGCAAAAGTGCTGTCGAAGGAGCACTACGAGGAATCGGGGAAGAAGCGCGCTTTTGAAGTTGATAATCAGGTAATGCTGCTGCAGCCATCCAAAAGAACAAGCTTGAGGTTGATTGGGAAGGGCCCGCCAACGTATTATCGAAGCCTTGCGATTCAAATTATGAAGTGAAATTAGGAGGCGGCCGGACAAAATTTACAACTTGATGAAACCATACGTTCAACATCAAGCGGTCGTAAATCTGCTGTGTTGAATGCTTCAGAGGAAGAGGAGCAGAAATTTGAGTTCTAGTGAGGTAACCGAAGGGGATCGAAAGTAATCCGGGAGCAGATAAACCTAGAGCCTAGCTTAAGTGAAGGAAGACCTGAGAACGAGGACCTCAGAAAGATTGGTTCCGAGTTTGAGACGCGTTTTTTCGGACCCCCCGGAAACACGAGGGTGATCGAAACACGATCGAGCTAAGCGGTGAGGAGTCAATCCGTAGCAAGCCGTATCGTTGTTCCCCTGTGCAACGTCGAAAGTGTGAGCCGCTCTTGGTGCCGCATAGGTATCGTCGCCTAAAAGTGGCCGGTTACTGAAGTGGAGCATGTTGCTCCACAGCGCAACTTTGACGTTCGCTAAAAAAAAAAAGGAAAGATAAACGCTAATGCAGGTGCATTGAGCAGTGCGTTTCCAGCTAGTACCTTCTCAACCTTTCGGTTTCTCGCTGGCGATTCGGGGCAAAATTTTGACCTCATCACGACCTGGGCTGAGCGCTCTCGTTCAAGTGATCTCAAGGGCCAACTTGTGGTATTCTAATTCGTTACGTTGTTGTACGTGAAAAAAAATTTGAGTTGTCATTTTAAGGTCTTTTGTCCCACATGTGCCTCTTGATGTAGAGGGAACAAAATTCCGATAGACACGTAGATAGGTATATGTTGTACTATACTTTGTCTGGTGTTCTGTCGGGTGACCGGGGCACTTGCTTGTGTCGTGTGTTGTTTGTTGTCGAACCGTTTCTTAGCAAGTTGCGAAACCATCGACAAGTGCTGAAGCCGAAGATGGTCAGAAGAGACGAGTGAAGCTGGTCGACAAGTTTGGTGGCGACAAGCCAGTGGAGCTGGGATCCGTCGTCAAGAATGGGCTGTATCCCGGAACAGTCTGGAGCTGTATTCTCCCCCATGGCCCTGGAGGCGAACCTGGAGGGACCTGGCGAACGAGCGCACCTGACATCCGAGCCCCGTGGAAGCAGCTCGTCTTTCCGGTGCATTGTCTGGCGGCGGGGGTGCTGTTATGCCAGCGAGTCCTCGTCAAACGTCCGTGCCTCTGAAAAAGGCAATCTGGGTCAAGGCCAGCCCCGCAGTCTTCCCCTGGCGCGAACGGGGTAAACACGCGCGGCGCGTCCTCTGGCCCACGTGCATTGAGTCAGCTGCGCACGTGACAGCGAGCCGGCGTCTCGTGTCTGGTGGTCTGACGCATGGCGCGGCGACCCCCATTGGAGGAATCTGCCCTGACGACCAGCGGCGCTTCTGATTGGACATTTTGGTTGGACCCGGTGTAAAATAAAAGAAGCCCTGCGGCGCGTCGCGATCGGCGGTCCTATGTGAGAGAGAGGATGCCCGTGTCGGAGAGCCGACATGTGTGTGAGTCGGCGGTCTTAGGCGAAAGCTGACCTATGTGTTAGAGAGAAGCTCGGCTCTTCGAGTCTCTGTCGGCCCCAGTGCCGAAATTGTAACGCCTCTGTATATATGCTGTACATAAACCTTGTTTAACTCACCGTCGTCTCGTCCGCTCGTCTTATCAGCTCTGCGCAGAAGCAGTCGCGAGCTGAGAAACATACGCTACCAACGGCTGGTGACCTTCCCGGCGGAGTTGAAAGCAGTGGCGCCTGTGGGAC